>CM022763.1:19058573-19311073 GCA_012411365.1 Ameiurus melas | reverse complement strand
AATCGGGAAAGCCTGGGAGATACAGTACAGGATGGGGGAGGGGAGAAGGAAGGGGGTTAAGGGGTGAGGGGTGGGTTGCCATCATTTGGGGAAAAACTCTTTCATTGTACACAATCATGTAGGAAAGGTGTGTGTGTTTGCGTGGCGCTCGTGAGAGTGGCTAGAGATCTAGAGATTGCTACACGGCTCTAGATGCTTCCTGCTCATTCTATATCCAGCTTCCAATTTTCAGAAACACACTGCATGACTAAAATGGAGTGAAAGAACTGGCTACCTGCTACAGCTGATTAGAAAAATAACTACAGCCAGACAAGGACATAATCACCGGGACTCAAAAGTAGTCCACACAAGCGAATTTCAGATGATCAGTGTGGAGCAACAGATCGCTGCTGAAAATCGGTCTCCTTCACACGCTGGCATTCTTTAACAGTCCCTTTATAGAATGTCGTTATCTTCTCGAGAGAAAGAAACGTGTATTCACACAACATTTCAGGAATCGATTTAAAACCCTGTTACATTCTGAGATCCGACTAAACACATGGGTCTAGGCATCTCTGTGCGATAAAGGAGGCCACGTTCGCGTTTACTGGGCATAAACATTAGGGAGGGTCAACAGCACTGCACTTATCACATCACAAAACCGCCTTCCTTTCACTCAAACGGTAGATTATGAACGCTTCACAGAGCATCATTGACTAGCGTGAGCCGACAATGAGAGTTTGTCAGAATAAGCGAAGATGGTGATTTCGTTTTGAAAGCCACTGGTAAGCGCTCGCATGTCTTTCCAGCTCAGGTAATTCAGTCAAGCACGCAGCACAGGCGTTTTACTCTGGGCATGTTTTCTCTCTGTACCCTAAGCAAAAAGGAAAGGCTCAGGGCATTGCCTCACCTAGCTAGTGCAGATGATACTGTCAGTAACAGCGTCCAAAGATGCTACCGCAACTTCCTTACGGGTAATGTGCCTGCTTCATATTACAGAATGCAGCCTGAAAATGGCACCGTGCCTGCGTTATCCCCCCCCCGAAATTCCCGTCATATTTTTTTTTTATAGACATGTCCCACGTTCCACAGGTTTTGGAGACATACCATTACTCCATCAGATGTGGGCAGTTTTTTAATGAACAAGTAAAAAAGCTGTAAAAGCAACAATTGCGGAGAACCTCATGAGTTGTACTTCAGGCCTTGAGAACATGTTTTATGATCTAAAAGACAAAACATTCACTGTCTACACAGAGCATAAAGGCTTTGTAATCGATCACTGGCTCTTACAGTGGGGCCCTTAAATAGCAGAGATATGATTTATTATATTTAATTAGAATTTTTTTATGGTCATTAACTTGTTAGACTGGTCATTTCAATATTATTCCAAACCCCAATAACTAAAAATAATAATAACAATGTTCATACATAAAAGTGTATTGCGGGGTGGAATTTGTTTTACAGTTAAACGGGTCCCATGGTTGCATAAAAAGTTTGGGAAGGCCTAATTGTTGTTGTTGCTATTAGCGATGTATTCTGCGTGCATGAGTGATGGAACAAAGCTTTATTGGCATTAGCATTAGTAAAGTAGCTGCCATTCAGTTAAAGTGCACTTCCCAGTAGAATGCGCGTTTCATCCTCAGACCAGCCGAGATTAGACACCAGCTGCGACATCAATCACTGGTACTTTGATGGTGGAAAGAGCTTTTACATGAATCTTACATAAATGTTGACTTACATAATCACTCGGTTGTCAATATATATATATATATATATATAGATAAAATCAAACCAAACTTTCTGAACAGACAGACAGACAGTGAATACTGCAGAAAGTGCTTCTGTGGCAGTGGTGTGCTGCTTTCCTGCAGTCCTCCTAAGTCTCTCCCACTAAGTGCCACTGTCCCTAAACCAACTGCAGGCAGGGGGCAGATAGACTGCTTGCTTGCTCGCTCGCTCCCTCTCTCTCTCTCCCCTAATGACTCATCTCTGATAGGACTGCAGCAGCCTTGGAGTCTGCACTGCCCACTGCGGCTCCTGCTGCTGACTCACCACGTCCGCATCTGCTCAAACACACACACACGAAATGCTAGACGCCTTCTGTCCAATTGTCTGTCTCCATGTCCCTTTCATGTGCCTTCATCAGGCACCTGGCACGTACACACACACATCTGCTCAGTGCCACACAACTGCATGTCCTTAATACCCCATCATTGCCCCGTCTCCTGCCAAAACAGCCTGCATTTCCACACAAACGAGAGCTGCCTTTCCCAATGTTCTCCATTCCTCTGTATTTGACTGAACACCTCGAATAGAGAAAGAGTTGGAAATCTGAGCGATGGCGGGGTGATGCCAGACCAGGGGTTTGGGAAGACAATAAAAGTGAGGAGTGGAAAACACTGGACTGGTATACAGCTCATGAGATGGCCCATGCCCCTCTTGTTACTACCTCACTGTTCTGTAACCGTACAAGTTTCATTCCTTTCAGATTCACTTAAATTGTTCCAAGACCAAATACAATACATAAAAAAAAAAAGGGAGCGTGAAAGAGACGACTTCTATTTAATCCATTTTTAACGTGCATGCAAATAGCTCGCTGTCCTTGAGTTTCAAAGTGGGTTCCGGGCTCCTCACTAATTAGACAAGCTTCCTCGGCTTCCTCTCTGCACTCTAATTAGAATCTTTAATAACAAACAAGCGCCGACCTTTACAAAAGGCTTCGCCACAATCTCCTCCATTAGCTAAACGGATGAGGAGAGGAGGAGTGAGAGAAGAACCATCACCCCCCCACACACCCCGCTACAGCCAAAACACCATCCGAGGAGCTAAGGCCTTGCCAGGCGCACACAATGTCGGCTTCCTGCCGTGGTCTGTTCAAGGCGTCTGCAAATTCCGAGTGTTTTTGGGAAGAGGGAAGCGACAGGACACAAGGACGGCATCAGCACACAACAAATACACATGGCGGCTTTGTTTGCTCTGACATGGACAATTAACCCTCAGCTGGCGACATCTCGCAACCGGGAAGGTCTTATCTAATAAAGGCAGGCAAAACGACTTTTATTGTTCAGGTAGATTGCCTCTAATGATAGTGCCATCAGTGTAAAGAGATATGAATAAAAACGGGCCTGCACGAGGGGGGGAAAAAAAAAGAAAAGAAAAAGAAAGTGGCTCTTCAGTGGATGGCAGGAGCGTGAAAGAGACACCATCTGGGAGTGCTGCAATCACTCGGTTATCTTCCTGCACTAATTTTCTTTTGGGCGCATACAAATGATTTACTTCGGGCAAAGGTGAGAAACAAAGTGCGATTGAGCCGAAGAGCCTTTTTTTTCTCCTCCTTTTAACATCAAAGTTAGAGAAATAATGGTCTCTCTCTGATCTTTTCCTGGTACAGCATATGTTTCTCTCCATGGTGTATACGACGGAACTGATTGTGTTGTCGGCTTCCTCTGGGAGAGGCGGAGCGGTGGAGTGGGTATGGATTAAAGAAAGGCGTTTATTCATACGGCGCGAGAGCAAATTTGCTGCATGCTAATGAACAAACATCAAATGTGTGAGCTGCGCAGACATCTGCTGCTAAACTCTATCCTAACTACAACAACCAGCAACATCACACAAGCTCCGTGTTTGGAGTAATGAAGTCGCCTGTTTGTGGTGTGTTAAAGCTTGCAATGTGAGTGTAGTTATAACCCTCAAACAAAAATGATAAGTGATCATAAAAACATTTTTTTCCCCCTAATCACGTTCAGGAAACTGAGATGAAACACCACTGACAAATACAGAAACTGCTGTAAGTCTTCAGAACAATTAAAAGCACAGAGAAGAGCTTGACCTCCTGAGCGTTGCGGTTCGGACATCCGTCGTATTTCCACGCGTTTGTCAGCATGTAGAATTTGTATAATTGTTTCTTTTTGGTAGAGGTGTGTAAAGGTGTGTCTTGTCCTCGCCACTTGCGTGTGACTGAATGATCCTGTCGCGCCTTGCAGAACGTGTTCTGAACGTTTTCAAAGGCTTAAAAACACCATGCTGCTACAAGAATAGCTCCTATACAAATCCAAGTCTCATTGTACATCACACCCGAGTATGCTTATAACACGGAGCGAGACGAGACATCCAGGTGTTCGGGTAGGTGTCGGTGATCTTAAACCGAAACAGTGGTTCAGGATGAATGCACACAGACCTTATCGTCAGCCACCCCCACCTCTAATCAACCAATTATTAATGGTCTAGCTATCAGCCTGAAACAAAGACCACCACTTCACCATTTCTTTTTCTTTTTTTTAATCCCGTAGTCTAATTGGATGTAATTACTCATCTACAAAACAAATGAGTAGGTCGGCGTTGCTGTGACGACCAGAACAGTGGGTCCAACAGTGCGAATTGTTTCACCGAGGTTCATTTCTGTGGATAATTATCACTCCTCTCCTTTCTCTGCCTTTTGCCCAGTCCCGAAGGGTTATCGTCGCCAAGCTCCAGCCGTCGGCTACTGCTAATTCAACTGTCTTCATCTGTTCGGTCTGTCCCCCCCTCGCCGTCTTTCTGCATACTGCCATCAAGTGTGTTCTCTCCTCAAGTTAATAAATGCTGCTCTCTCATTTTCACTTTGCCAGATGACTGCCTCAGAGAAGGACTTCCAAAACCACTGCCCTGAAAGTATGACTTTTTTCCTCTCGTGAAAAGAGGGAGTGCGAGTCTTTCACTCATAAAAGGAGGACTGACATGTCAATCCAGTGCGTATTCTCCCAGCATTTTACCACTTCAGGGCCTATTTGAGGAGTCAAACGCGATTATCCTAATACCAGTGCTTCAATGATTATATACACACACACGCTGTTTCTACTTCAAATCCCCGGTGGCCATCAACTGCACTTCCAGGCCAAATGTCAATAAACCTGTCAGATGCCTTCCCAAATGAGCTTTGAATTTCAGAGCAGCTATAATGAGCGATTTCATTTCCACTTACGAAGAGGCCCGGAGTTAGCTTTCACTTTTCTTTTGAAAACGGGTTGTTTCTGAATGAACTGCTGAGTAATTAAGACCCCTCGATGAGTCACTCTGACAGTGCTGACATTTCCCAAACAGTTAATATTAAATGTCTTGTCATTTTGTCCTGACAGAGGCTAATGGGTGTTAACAGATGATTTACTCCTGTCTCAACATCATCCGTATCTGTAGCTGCTCAAATGTCTCGGAACGCTTAGAACGCTCATATGTGTGACTCAATTCAGAAGTATGAAGAAGTCCGAGGAACGTAATCTGGACTTGCATTCCCGGGACAAAACATGGAGAACATTCCCGTGAGACACTGGTGGTGTACTTGTTTACCAAAAACCGACTGACACGCAATCTGCACGGCCCCAGCACCATTGGGTACAACCACAGACAACAACGTGGTTCCAGGAAGCTGCAGAATAAAAGCGAGAACATGCACACCTGATTTGTTGAGCAGCCATGGTGTCTGAACATGGAGAACAGTAAACAGCTCAGACACAGTACCAAATCAAATGTCAGGCACGATATTTGGCTCACATCTGCCGGACATTCATTGGGCCAGGAAAACCAAGCTTAAGTCTTACCGAGCTCCACTACTTTTGGCAACCAGAGAACAAACCTGCATCAAACTGTAGGTCACATTAACCACAGAAAAAAACCCACCAAGAAAGTGTGATTGTAAAGTAATGTAAGTCGGATCAAGCTTTCATATTGTTTTAAAGGTCACGATAAGGAGGGAAAAATGAGAAGATGATAAAACTTTCTTTAAGAACTTATCCGTCTCTGTGAGTGGGGAGATGAAAGCGGCCTACAGCTGAGCACCTCTGGAGTATGCTTCCCCCTTTGAAGTTCACGATGGTTCCTCCCAGAGGCCCTGTCTGAGCATCTGCCCGTCACAGCTGTGCAGAGGAAACCATCCCGAAACAGAGGGGGAGCAGCGCCTCTCTAACCTTTATGTGTAACATTTATCTTCCAGCGACGAGAGCCTGTGGGACCGGCGTCACATGGAGCATCCTTGAGAGAGCGGAGCTGCTGTTGGTCCTTTTGGCACGAGCCGGAGCCACAGCTGTGTGCATGTTTGTGTGCGCATGAGAGGCAGTAGATGGGCGCACGTGAGAGCCGGGGAGCCAGTTTAATCTCGCCATGGCAGCACTGGCCAACGTAGCCCTCTGTTGAGCCTCTCGGCAGCGATCACAGTGCTTGTTGGGATGAAATGCATAATGATTTCCAGATAATGGGAAGTACTCAGCCAAACGAGAGCATCTCCGTGTCTAGCCAGCCACAGGCCTCATCAAACAAGAATGGGGCTTCATACAATAACTTCCTCCTTGTTTCATCAGGATAATGTGTCCAGAGGATAGAGCCAGAGGAAGCTGCTGATGAGGAGCACGATGATGGGCCACTAACGAACGTATACACACAGAATGCAAGCAGAGAAAAAGAGAAATACTGACCATTTCCACGTTACAGCCTGACCCAAATGAAAAGGCTGACTGATCCTATGAAGAGACCAGCTGCGGTGTTGATGGTGTAGGGACGGAGACAGCATAATTACACTAAAACTTTTGTCTCAATGCTCATTAGTGAAAGCAGAGATTCTGACATCTGTATGCCTGATATCGTGCAAGGCAACAGCTTGGAGGTACTCCGAGGTTAAACGTAGTGGTGATCTGCCATTTTTTAATCCCACCGCTGAACTGCTTATTCAAAAGAAACTGCAGGTAGCGTTAACCTTCAGCACAATAGACTTATCATTGAGCAATATGGGACAGTTGGCTGCTGACAAAAGGCACTGTAGAGGTACTGTTTGCTTCCTGAAAACCAGCAAGTTGAGAAAGAATGAGAATGATGAGAATGCAGTGAAAAGTGGAAAAAAAAAAAAAACATCCGAAAGAACTGTAAATCGACCCTAGGTGCGAATAAGCGTGCATGATGCCCTGCAATGCACCGGTGTCCTGGGACAATCTCCAGGTTCACCATGACTTGGACCAGGATAAAGCACTTACTGAAGATGAATGAAGGAGAAATGAAGTGTAGGAATGACACAAAAATGAGCCATGCTCTCCTCTACATATCTGTAGGGAGGAAAGAGGATTGGGAATCGATCTGGGAAGAGAGGTGTTGTGAAGGCCAACAGGAGAGAGAGAGAGAGAGAGAGAGAGAGAGGGGTTTAAGGGTGGGCGAAATAAGGAAAATATATCATATCACAATTTCTATGATAAATAGATGTTTGATTATACATTTTATTAGATGTCTATAAAAATATCTTTTGTATTCAAGATATTTTTTTACAAGATCATGAGATCCACGACATCTCAGTAAGGGGGACTGAAAAACGTTCACAATATCAATATTCTATACCGTCGTATCGCCCAGCATTTGAGAAGACAAAAAGATCTCCATGGAGATTACTCAGATTGCTCCAGCGAATGGAGAGGAGTAACAGAGAGACAGAGGGAGTAGGAGGGGTGACTTCAACAGCATGTGCCAGCGTGGCAGTCGGACACACATACAGCCAGCTATGGAGGCTGGCAAGGAGGATAGAAGTGTGAGAAACAGACCTCCAGAGGGCAGCGCCTCCTGTGGTGCACCACCCTGTGGCTCACACACTTTCAGCTGCACATGAGGTCCAGGAACAGATGGACAATCGGAGAGACAGATACCAGCTGAGAGAAAGTCAAAAGGTACAGCTAGTGAGACAGATAAGACAGGTCAATGCTCAGCCTCTGAAGACTGTACTTCGAATTCCATGTGCTAGCCTCTCAGCCAAGAGCTAAAACAACTACACCTGAACAATGTCTTATAAAGTTTTTACAATGTCTTGATGAGCAAATTCTGTGAGGGGGATTCATGTGAGTATGCACACTGATCAAAGCAAAATAAATAAATAAATACATGCTGAGTATTTCTATATAATAACATATATGCAAATATAAACTGGCCCTGCATTATTTTACAAGCAAAAGGGTGGGCATGTGGAGTATTTCCGAATTGCGTATTGATAAAATCTATATTTCTTAATGAGGGTAAAAGTATTTCTTGAAAAATGCCAATTTCCATCCACCAGCCCGCTCTCTCCTGCATTACACGACAGCTACCAACTGTGGAGGGTGAAGGCTAACACATGCTTCCATCAAGACATGAAGCCAGCTAATCACGCTGTGAGAAAAACAAGAGCTCTCTACCAACTTCCGTATACATGAGCTCATGGTCTATTGTGTAGTATTGCTGTGATTGACAGGGGTGAGAGAGTATGCCCCTCCCACTCAGACAGCATGGCCAATTTTGCTCTCTTGGGTCGCTCCGGCTCATCGGATTCGAACTCACAAGAGAAGAGCAAGAGAGAACAAGGTAAAGGCAACGTAAAAGGACTCCCAGTTCCTCTCTGTACATACAAAAGATACACAGAATAAAATGTTTAAGACAGGACATTACCACCTGGATCACAACCAAACATCCTTGGGTAAACCAGATAGAGTGTCAATAAACATGACTGTTGACAAGACGACATGTTTTTGAAACTTTTTACCTGCAGATTTTGGCCTGTAGTGGTAATAAAGGATGGAAAACGGCATGCAAATGGAAATAAATGAGTAAAGGAGACTTTACAATACCCTCACTTTTAATATAGGGATATACAGTGAAGCCACAAAAATTGTCCCTGTGTCCGTGTTGTTTCACGTACTCCAGCTATCTCACAATTCAGACAATGGAGTTGGCGGTGCATGTCAGATAAACATTTCCTCAGCTATCACTGCACAAGAGCTTGAGTGCAGCACTTACTCTCTATATTTGTGAGGTACAGAAGTACAGAGTCACCTTTATAAACACCAGACACTTTCAGCACACTAGCTTAACCGCGCACCCAAGCGTGGTGATGTCTGTAGTTCCAGGTTTCTCTGTGGCCAAGTACTCTTCCCACATCAGTTAAATCCTCCAGTGGAGGATTTATAGGGACGTTTAATTTGCCTCGGGACAGATAGGTACCTGTCCCAGTGTAACAGAAAAAGCTGACGCTGTCAAAACTGTGTCTAAACACACAATTCTCCACATACTCGTATGTAAAACTGCCACTGCTGAAAGTTCACGGTGCCTAAAATGTACCTTTGTACACAGTGTGCGAATCAAGCTGCTAGCCTAACAATCTTAAGTTCAAGATATCACCAAAGTAGCACTGAAAAACACGACAAGAAATCACTCAAGGAGATTAGTGACAAGACCTAGCATCATCTGATTACCCCAAGTTCACGCTAGCAAGCAACAAAGCAGCAAGTGACCATGAATTTTCAACGTACGTGTAACACGGAGCTGTGAGCTCAGCGACAGTGAGACAAGCAACATTTCAATTGAGATTTTATGCTAATTAGGAAAGACAAAGCTCAAGCAATTACTCGGACCAATCCAATGCAGTGTGTGGTCTGATGTTTTTTTGTTTTTTTCTCCAGTTCCCTTTAGTTCCTCTTAAGGTAAATGTCTATAGAAAAAATGTAATAAATATTGGAACTAAGTGGCAAAGATCACCGGTGCCTCTGGTAAGCATACGCTGCACAAGCTTTGCTAATCTGCCAATGAAGCTAGCATGTAACATGTAACTCAAACAAATACATTTTAGATACATGTTGGCTATTACGGTCTCTCTGTAGTACCTGCTACTGTTAACGCAAGTTTATCTGTCATTAGCAGAAGTAGTAGCATAGTTCTCCACACCGTAACTTTCTCCTGCATGATTAGTCTGTAGCTCTGTGAATGTATGTAAATGTAATGTGTCTTACTTCTTATGTTAGCTATTTTATTACACTGTGAATCTGCACTAAAATCATGTTGGCTCAGCTAGAAATGTAAAGAAGACGGGGGTCAGTGAATGGAGAAATCAGCTGCAGCCCAGCCAATCACAGCACAGCGCAGCACAGCACCCAGAGGGAACCCACTCTGGATGGTGCTTAATTACTGAACAAAAAGCTCTGGGGTCCCCGGGGTGTCGGCCTGCCCATTAAAGATGTCCGTCACCTCAGGTCTAAACTGTGCTAAAAGCAAGCGAACGCTCCTCGAGAAGTCATCGATTTATTTCCTGCCATCGAGGTGGCAGATTTGTCCAGACTGACGAGCTGATCCATGAAGAGCGATAAAGAGGAGAACATTTCTGTCAGAAGTTTCTGCTTACCGGTGCACTTTTATACACACGTGTTACTGAGGGTTAATTTACTTCAAAACAAATTAGAAGTTACAGCAAAAGGGAACATGAACCAGTCATTATCCAGAAACGGCGTGCTAGTGACTTGGTTTAGTTGTTTTGGGGAGATTTGTTAAAAGCGGCCACTCTCTTGTCTGAGGTGTGTAAGTGTAGAGTGCAGAAGAGGATGGACACAGCCGTAACCACACAGAACACACGTGGTCAGAGTGTTTACCTGGCCCCGGGTTCTGTGGGTACGCCACGTAGCTGCCTCTTCCTCGGGCGCCCCTACCTGAGCCTCGTGCTGCCGCCACCGCCGCCGCCACCGGACCGTACGCCGCTGCCGGAAAACCTGACACACAAACACACACGAGCTGTTAGTACTCATGCCAGCAGTCAGCTCAATTTTTATTTGTATAACACGAGAGCCACTTTTAATAGGTTACATAGAGCTTAAAGATGTACAGTTGGACAATAACCTATTAAAAACAGACAGTGGCACTGTATCCATGTAGACTTGTGTTTAGTGAAGCTCCAAGAACAACTGTAATGAAGGAAATATAAAGATTTCAGTTTGAGCATAAATGGATTGCCGAGAGCAACCGAGAACCATGAATAAAGCAATGCCCATAAACATTTTATTTCTCACACTGTCTTTTCTCTCTCTTCTCTCTCTCTCTCTCTCTCTCTCTCTCTCGCATGTGCAGTGTTGCTGTGAGGCAGATTGAATAAACTAACTATAACGGGGGTGCCAGCACAATCATTTACTCAAATGAAATAATTAGGAGAGGCAGCGATGAGAGCTCAGGCTTCAATCTGTGAAAGTTCTTCCATGCCTCTTTATTGAGTCAGCGGCATGTTCCCATTTACTTGCTCACTCGCTCGCACACTCACTCGGTTTCTCTCTCTCTCATTTCTCACAACATGACTCCTTTTCAGCACCATAATTCCATTCAACACAAGAGCATGAGGTTCATGCATGGGGACTGATGGCTCTTTTTTTTCTGTAAAAAAGTGCTGCTTTTTATCACACACACACACACACACACACACACACACATGCAGAGAGCAAGCAATGAAACGTTTCACTTGAGCAAAAAATTATAGGACTGTTCAAGTGAGGAGCGTGAAGAGGTCGGACGGGCACTGAAGGGCCGTTCACGCCAAATATTCACCAGGCAGCTGGATATCAGTCCAAGGCAACTGGTAAAAGTACAGTCTATAGTAAATGGACGGTTGTGGAGATGAGCAGCTTGAGAGAAGACATGCACCCTATAATTTAACAAAACCAAAAGAGCCTGCACTCTTGCTTCAGTGGATCAACACGCTGTCATAGGATAGAGGAATTAAACCCACTTACTCTTAACGTGGAATGAACACACACAATTATAGCCCCGATTTCTCGTTGCAGACTCATTTTGGGGATCAGAGACGCTCCGATTGTTTCAAGCATGGTTTAAATTCCCTACCATGAATCTTTAGTGTGAGCACCTCTGTGACAAACAGTAAGATCAGTGCTGTGAAACAGCCAATGAGAGCCCAAGAGGTAATAACAACAGACCCCTGAATCCAGTTTATCATACGGCTATTTGTGCAGAAGTGCGAGGGCAGAATATAGACAGACATAATGGTGCACATAGACAATGCACCGTTCTCATGCTTATTTTTGGTAAGAATGCGAAATGTATGCTAGTGTGTTGGGAAGGCAGCTAGCATTAATGGTAGGTGCAAAGAATAATCACATAATAAGGTTTTAAATTTAGATGGAAACGTGTTAATATTTCATAGTGAATTAGCTAATGCTAAAAAGAGCAATATTTGCGATTTCGCATGGTTGCTCTGTGGAGACGACTGGTCTGGGGTCCCTGAGGACTGGATTGGGAAAACCTGGTTTAGATAGCAGCCTGTGTGTGTGTGTGTGTGTGTGTGTGTGCGTCACAGTGAGAGGAAAATGAATAATGGGTAGTCATTGGCTAAGCTTGGCTGGTCTGCCCTGCAGCATCCCCCCTCCCCTGAAAGATGGGGGACAGAGGGATTAATAGCTTGTTACTGAGTGCCTATTATGCCATTCCACTCCATGTGCGGCAATGAGGCCCGTCAAAAGCCATGCGGTCTTCTTAAAGAGACTTAATCGAGGAGAATGATGCGTCTCATCAGATGCATATTATCAAGGCCGAGTTTAAATGTCAAGATTAAGATCACTGAACTCGTTATGGCGAGTTTTAAAGTGAAGCTTCACAGACGGTGGTCAAATCAAAAGCATTTGGAACCAGTAAATAATGTTAACTGCTACACAAAGGTTTGTTTGTCGAACAACGTAATCAAACATTGTCATTAGCGACGTCTGATTAGGGACATACATCAGAGTAACGCAGCTGAGACATTACATTATAATAAATATAATTACAGACCGGCCACTAATGAAGGCATAGATCAGTGTGTGACAGTAGCTCATCAGACGGTGGGGTTCCGACAGTGGAGATGGGATTCGCAGTCAGACAGAGCGATAGCATGTAATCAGACATAGCTCAGCTCGGACAGCTCATCCAGCCTCAGCTATCAGTCCAATTCCCGCAACAGCTAAAACACCAGTCTCATTAAAAAAAAAAAAGTCCTAATGATTAGCACAGAGGCACACTGAAAGTCTTGGATTTAATGGTAAGGGCAGTGATAGCTGTATGTGGGGCTATTACTATTATGAAATCATTAGCGCTGACTAAGCATGACCTAGCGTTGTAGTAAACATAAGCATAAAATTATTACGTGTGAATCTACAGACTAGAAAGAAATCAGCCCCAGCCTCTACTTCATAGTTTATGTGTAGTTTTTCAGACAACCATTGGTGGTGCTATTGTTACAGCAAATAAGATGACGTGGAAACCAAAAAAATATATATATTTTTTTGAAAGAAAAATATTTGGCAAAGTTTCTTGCCAAAGAAAGAATAAAAAAAAAAACAAACGATGCTAACATCCAACCTACTAATTTAGTCTACGGACATTTAGTCTACTCACTAGTCCATCATGTTCAGGTGTTCTAGCCTACCGACAGACACAGGACGTATTGTAACGTCGGAGTTAACTGCGCATCAACAGTTGCAGAAAAATTTCAAAAATCAATACAATACGTCATTTGGAGAGGAGCGCACACACTTTTGCACACAGAATCTTTGATGTTTACTTCTTATAGGACATATTTTACTTTTAATGAACAGACTCGGAATATCCCAGCGTTGCAGTATTATGATTAGTCGCTCAAAGAAAAGAAGAAAAAAGAAAAATGTCTCATCGGGGTCACTTTACAATCAGACTTTGTCCTGGCTTAGCGTCCTCGCTCTAATTGCACTTTTCATTTCTTCATTCTTATCCACACTCATTAATCTCTTCACAGCACCAAATCTACGGTAATTACAATCGCAAACCTCATGCTTCTCCACAAAAAACACATCCTCTTGTCTCCTCTCGCTCAGTCCACCTCTTAGCCCCTTTTCATCGTAAAATGCTCCTCTCCAGAGCCACAAGTCAAACGCTCTTTTATTTTGCTCTAGTACTTCATCTCCCTCGTCACCCCGTCACTGCTCCCTCACCCTGCTCTCAAACTTAGCGCAAAAAAGTTCTTCAGAAAGATTAACTGTGCCGGATTAGGGGGGTTAATTAATAGTTCTTGCCAGCTCATTGTTTTTGCGTTGGCGCCGTGAGAAGCCGCCCAAGAGAGGCGCTGCGGCATTAAATCAATTTCATGGCCCTTTTATTACCGGTGCGATAAAGCCAATATTTCGATTTAGTTTCTTTTTTCTTTCCCCTTCCCGCGCTTGTTTTTTTGCCCCCGCTGTCATCTGAAGCTGCACTTTGACAGACGGCAGGACTCCAGGGAGGACACAAGGACACATCTGCTTACTGCCTCGGCCAGGGGTCTCGGGAGAGCGTCCCCAACTATATGCCAGGGTTCCTCGTGGGCCTGGAGCTACACTGTGTTTCAGGTCGAGAGAGGGGAAGACAAGCTGAACACGCCACAGAGCAAATACATGCGTCGTGCTCAGCGCAGCTGCCAGTCTGCTAGAACCGAACCCACGCTCCAATAAGATCAAAACTAACATGATGGAAATCAAAGATTCCAACCGAGAAAGCTGTCATGGAGTAATCCAGCTCTTTAAATAGCTGGCGCTCTGCCAATAACCGTCGTCTCCTTCAGCCCGAGTTTTCTCCGGTGGACGTCGATGATGGCGTTCAGGTTGATTAAAGACGATGTGATGAGCACTCTGACGCTAGGTGCTGAGTGACACGCAACGATGACTCGTCCAAAAGAATTTACATAACAGTTTCCCTCTTAGTACAAATCGGTCAAGATGTGTTCGGTGACCAAAGTTTGCTTCCCTGCTAATAATGTTGCTAATAACTACCAGTTTACTATTTCAAGTGTTAAAAAAACAAACAAAAAAAAACACACACAAAAAAAAACACACTGTCTTAAACATACTTGCTGACGTGGCTTCTAACAACACGACAAGCATAAAACAAGCTGGAATCGATGTTATTCAAAAGCGCAGTTTCACTCCAAGCCAACATCAGACTTGGGTAGTTTGAAGGCAGATTTTTGTAATAGCATACTATTTTATCAAACCGTCCATTTATGAATCACATTACCGAGTCAAACAATGCCTTTTGAGAAAAGTGGTGTGATTTAAAACATGCAGTTTGCACTAAACCGGTAGTAATATGCATCCTGTAGATGTTTAGACGAGGGTAAATTAACGTACATTTCATTTATTCAACTATTGCTGTAATAGAAGCCTCTCTCTCTCTCTCTATCGTGCCTGGTTTCCTTCTAGTCTTCAAGCTTCTGCCAACTGCATCCTTTCTTTTCCACAACACCTGCTGAGGAACAAGTCGTAAACTTTCAGCCGGAATTGAAACGAAGAACGAACTTACAGGCTTATTGCAATTATACAGCGCAAAGGAATGTTAAATTAGCAACCGGGAATCGAGGGCTGCCATTAAGAGGCGGATAGTTGTGAGTAAAACACAGGAAAACCAGAAAGCAGCCGATTCCAGTCGAATCCTGAGGCCCTGAAACAGCAAATCTGCCGGTGAGCGGGGCTAAACTTCACAAGCTGCAGCGCCAGCGCTCATAAAAAGAGGATCAAGCTGTAAATACAGCTGGGACTCCCGGGCCAAATCCACCAGCACTCAGCCTGCTCCTCCTTTCTTCAGCCCGCAGGGTTGTGGGAAATAGAAAGCATGCCCGTCTCAGTCATATTTGAAAAGAAAACGGTACGAAAAAGATCACCGTAAGGAGAAAGAAATTCACGACAAATAAGAATAGTCAAGGGGAGAACAGCTATTGCGATCATTTCATCTGTGGATTGACAGCTAGCTTATTGTTGGGGCGTTCTGCCGTGAGCTGGCGGCGTTTGTTGTTCTCAGAAAGGCTCGGCAGAGTGCCATCAAAGCCCTGAATCGAACCGAGTGGCCCCGAGCCCAGGTGCCTCTCTACTCAGTACAGAGCTCATCTTCTTTCTCACACACACACACACACACACACACACGCAAATTCCACCCAAAGGAGAACTTATGGAAGCAAGATGTGAGCTTTCGGGAAAGCGTGATTCTTAAGATGCACTTGCGGATCCATGAAGGAACATGTCAATGAAAAATCAACTTTACATAATTTTCCCCCTGATGCAGTTCCCTGATCAGCCGAGGCATGCTCGGTGCTTTTTTCAGTATTACACGACGGCTATGACGCAGTTACAGATAACCAGTCAGATCATTTGTGTATATATGAACCATGTTTAGATCTTTAGTGATGTGATCTAGTGAAGCCACTAGTGAAGGTTATCTATAAATGTGAAGGAAAAAAAAAAAAACTTCACAGCGTAGCGGAACCCGTTTTTATTTTCTTCCCTTTTGCTTAAGGCGAACTGGCATCATTCCACCTCCATGGTCCACGTCACCAATATTGTAGGTGGAGTTATACCAAAACGCTGGAAGCTGTGTAGATGATGATGATGATGATAACGGATATTGTTAGAGGTACAGATATAGATATTAAATACTTAATGATGAGCTAAATTAACATCAGATTTCAAAACTAACGTATTGTGCAACTTGCATCATGTCCAAAATGTACGGCACATGGCTGAACAGTTAGACTCATTTTATCCGGAGATCTTTTTTGTCACCATCTGGGTTTTAAACAAAGAAGTTCTATCAAGTTAAATAAAGGAGCTTTGTAGGACAGGCTTTTCTCTGATGAGTACACACACTTGAGCCACTGTTTAAAAGGAGCTAGTCAGAGAAAAGTTTCCCAGAAATATACGCCATTGTTCTTTTTCCGTGCATTAGCAGCACTTCAGACAGCCGTGTTGTATTCATTTTCGCCAGCTCTGTAATGGCATGTCATTTTGTATATGAAAGCGTGTGACAGGCACCGTCTCGCAAGCCTAACTAGAGTCTGAACTCATCAGCGGCGCAGGACTGAAAGTACAGAGCCGAGGTGTAATTTATGACGCATTAGCACACACTTACACAGCTGGATACACACGGGGGCGGTGCTCTGAGCGTCTGTGCCCTGCGCGGGTAATAAGGCTATTGTAACACTGTGATGTATGGCTTTGGCCTGCATTACTCGCTCATTACAGTTCTGCTGGACGTATTTTACGGAGGTGACTTACTCGCCCCCGGTCGCCTCCATGAGCGCCGCGTTCGCACGTATCATAAAACATCAAAACTTCGCGTGTCTCTCAGACCATGCCGGGGCCACGGCGTCTCTGGAAGCAGCCGAGCGAACGGAAAGACGCCCGCTAAAATAAATAATTTCTCACGGCGCCGCCACAAATAGCCGGGTTACTGCGAGTCTGACCTGTGGCTAATGGAAGACTCGTCACACCGTCAAGGTTAGGGCTTGCTTTTTTCTCTCTGCTTCCCCTTTCCTCTTTTTTGCCGTCTTGGAGACCCTTGGATGAAGAGTCCTGACCCGTGTGGTCCTCTGTAAAAGCTTCCCTCTATAAAAGTGTCAAGAGAAAAAAAAACAAAAAAACGAAAAAAAAAAAAAAAAACGACAGGTCTGAAAAGTCAGGAGGAATAGCTGTTCCTTAGACATACTGCCTGATCTCCACTGATCCTCTGTCTGTATCCTCAGACCAGACTGATCCAGGATCAGCTGGCAACCCTGAGAATCGTTCTCCCTTAGTGGATATCTCAAAAAGCAAAGAACGGCGAGAGAAAGCAGGAAGAGACTCCACCCTCTTCGCAAGATGCCAGTCTTGTTAGCCCGAAGTGCCGCTATTAATTAGCGGGGCCACCGTGGCCTCCCACTCGTTAGCACCAGAGTAAACACTCCTAATTTGTTATGCATTTTAATGGCCTTCTCCAAAACACTCAAGAAACGACTGTGGGGGTTTTTAAAGAAAAAAAAAAAGAAAACACACAAAAACAAATCCCCAGTAAGCGGTGACGGAGAGGGAGATGAAAGCAAGAGCTTGGTCAAACAGAGTCGGTCTCTTCCCGCGCAACACGGAGACGTACGGCGGCTGAAGGAAATCCGTGCGCGTACAAGGTTACTGCTGGAGTTTAAGCGTGTTTTACAGCTCACTATTACATCTTTACTGCCACTCAATATAAAGCAAAGAGCCTTCACGATACATGGAGAGGGATACACCGGTGCGGCGATGGGCGCTCCGGGCTGAACCACTCCCGAGTACAGCCAGGAAGCATGGGAGACTGAGGAGAGGAAAACAGAGAGGACGAAAAGGAAATAGGACATCACATCACGTATAGAAGCTTTAAAGATGAACACACAATCTCAGGGGGTTAAAGAAATGCCTGAGCCATTCATCTTCCTGAGTCTCTACGGGGGGTGGGGGTGGGGGGCAGGACACCGGTCCATCACACATGTACATCAAGGGGCAATTTAATACAGAAAGTAATACCGGAAAGTTTTTGGAAGGAGGGAGGAAACCGGAGAACCTGGAGGAAAACCTCACGGACAAGTGGAGAACATGAGAAACTCGGGATCGTACTAGGATTCTTTCTAACATCAGCCCAACGTTTTAGATGATCGATCATACCATCTACGTACCGTCAGTGTTTTCAGACCATTACACACGCCAGTAATATTACAAGGACCCGGTTTTTAATAATAATAAAAAAAAAAAAGCACCAAAGAAATGGCACAACAAGCGTTAACACCCGTTTACCCGAACACATCTTACCATCTTTCATGAAGTTAAAAAGTTAAAGAGTTCACGACATCCTGCATGTAGAAGTTAAAGTGTTCAGTATGCAGCAGTTAGCAGCATGCCAGCAAGATGCTCTGGAACATCTGCCAAATCATTTCTTCAGCATTAACGTACGAAAGGAAAACACTCACAGCAAAATAATCGATGACGAGGCGGTGCGGTATGGCCCAATGTGAAGCGTCCTGAAGTGTTTGATTCCTCTTATTACACTCAACAATCACACGATCATTTATTACGCTTTTAACCATTTTTTTGTCACGTATAAGAAACGAGTTAGTTCCTGTTATCACTTACGCTATAGCAGCTACAAACAGTTGCTCCATCACTGAAGGACCAAAATTTCTTCCCTCCTTAACACTTTCCCGTGGTTCTCTACATCACACAGCGATACTATCAAAACTTTTTTATTATTAGTATTTTTTTTTTTACTCAGCTCATTTTCTCTAATGACCACGATCATGCTTAATCATATTTATATTACAGAGACGATTTAAAAAATGACTAATCTAAAACAAAAATTAGATTCAATTCACTGTCTCGTTCGCTACGTCTCGCATTTACACACGTACACCTGGAAGCTCTTTTAGGGCTCCGTTTAGATCAATATTGTTTATTTTCCATCATTAACGAGATGAAGAGAAGATGAATTGGGGATTTAAAAAAAATAAATGTTACAGCTGAATCGATGGCTTCGGGCAATGCTTCACAACACCGCTAATTACTAAAGCGAACACAAGGGTTAAATATGACTTCTAAACCTCAAATATCAAGACTTATTTCTTTCTAATTAATGACTATTTCATGCTCTCTTCTTAGAGTTCAGCATCAACAGCACACACACACACACACACACACACAGCAGAGTCCTATGTGCTTATTTAAGCCTTAAAGTACCTCACATTCAAATGTGTAATTGCGGTTGTGAAAGGTGGGAGTTGACCATGCTAAGGGGGCACTTACACCCCTCTCTCCCGCTCACACACCTTTGGGTATACGCATTATTATATGACCCTGAAGGTAATTGTACTGGGTCAGCAGTTAACTGAAATGAATCGAATGGTTACTCGTTTAACTGTATCATTTGTATGCTACGTGACGAGATGCATAATAATTTATAGACCGAAAGATGAGGGATTCGGTCCCCAAGTAAATAGCGTGTGGCTCAAATAAGGGTAGCCCCAACGACCCCCCCGCCCGCTTTTTTCAGGATGCTCCAGCTCCAGTCTGTACTCGTACCATCTCTAACACACCTAGAAAGGACGACTGCTCAGCCGAAAATTGTACGAATTTCATTTTCCACCGAACCCGTCATATAATTTTTATCTGCGTATAACTCTTTAATGGAGGTGACCGATTATTATTAATTTAACGTCTGTTTACAGAAGATCAGCTGATGGCTGTCGCCGTCATTAGACGCCAACACGCGCCGTCATTAGAAACATCAGGATCGATTAAGGCGATCGGCTAAGGTCACGATCGGGGCGTCTCGGGTTCAGACGGAACGTCCTCATGCTGCGATCAGAGCGAGTTCGTTATTTCAGGTCCGGTTAAAGCTCCCGCGTACGCACGCACCAGCCGAGAGGCGAGCAGGGGAACGGCGGCGTAAGGCAGGAGAACGGGGACGAAGGAGCCGTAAAAGCCAAGCTCTTCCCCGACATTTCTTCCTTCCTTCCAGATGGCCAATTTCCATAATGACAGCGCAGCACTTCACACTGTCCAAATAAGAGCGCGCGTGTGTGTGTGTGCGCGCGCGCGTGTGTGTGTGTGAGAGTGAGTGCACGGGCCGCTTCGGTTCATGATGAAGAGGAGGAGAGGTTGTGCATTCTGTGCCCTCTGAACAAGTGAATAAGTTACAGAGGGATAAGCGCGTGTGTGTGTTCACGGCTATGACCTCTGTGCCTCAGTAAAACGATCCTCACTGAGTTTCACCTCTTGCCATTGTGTGCTGTTACTCTTTGTTTACTGTCAGTGCCGAGAGAGAGAGAGAGAGAGAGAGAGAGAGAGAGAGAGGGGAATGCAATAGGGAATGAGGGATGGAGACACTTAGAAACAATGAAAATTGTTCAATTCCTAGATGAATCATGAATCTCTCTCAGACTTTTACGTAAAAACGTGCACACTTCACTTAAACTCCCTCACAATTTAAATTCCTTGATGGATTTAGCATTTAAAATTGATTTAGATATTAATGAGACTGCAAACTTTTTTGAGCTACACTATGCGTTCATAGTGCAAAAAAAAAAACCCAAAAGAAGTGACAAATCTGCTGCTTTTTCAAGCAAAGAAAAGAATCATAATTTCAATATCATAATAAAATGATAGTAATAATTCCCCGTGTCTGACTGTTCTGAGATTCGTGTGATATTTAAAGCGGGGTTCGAAAGACATAGCTGAGCGGTTTTGTTTTCATTTTATCACAGTACTGAACATCTCAACTCAGTTATCGTGTTTTTATTATACACAATAACGTTAACACTGGGCTGTGTTAGCAAACCAAAATACATTTCTATTCTATAATTTAATAGTTTGTTTACATGGAGGGGTCAGTATGTAAAAAGTTTGTGAACCCCTGCCTTAGGTGACCTAGGACTTGACATTTCCAACTTGTCTTTATCAAAGCTTCCTTTCCTAACCGATAAATCAGACAATTTGATCCTTTTCAAATGACGTGTGTTTAGAGTAACATGAATAATCGCATCAAAATCAAACCCTGACGGCGACGGTGAAAGAGCAAACTAAAGCCGAGAAAGAGTCAGGACCGGCCAGACAGCACTAAGCTGCAATACATTTATGGAGTAATGGAATCATTTGTGTCATCCTGTCACCACCTGAGGGACGAGACGCGAGACGAGGAACCCCCCCACCAACAATTCTTTTTCTTCTCCTTCGTTTTCTTCAGTCACTCTTTGTTTACATTTAATAACTTGACTAATAGCCATGTTCTTTCATTAGCCGTGTTATTTTCTTTGGCGATGATGCAAATTGTGACATCCGTGACAGTAAAGCAGAGAGAGAGAGAGAGAGAGAGAGAGAGAGAGAGAGAGAGAGAGAGAGAGAGCAGCCGTGTGATTTAGTGGTGTGCGAGAGTCAGGCCGTGTCTCATAAAGATGAAGGAGAGAAAGAGAGTGAAGGAGTATGAGCACTGATGCTGGAGTAGATAGAGAGACGTCTCCTGCCACCTCCGGCTCTCCTGCTCATCACGTCTCTCCGAATTCTCTGATATATGGGACAGGCTGGAGGAGCTAACAGAAAAGCCTGTCACTCCCAACAGCCCTCTGATGACCTGTGATGCTCTGTGTGTGTGTAAAAAAGCAGACATTTAGCACATCGCATTCCTTCATTCAGGTAATACTCCAGTGCTGTGATATTGTCGAAGCTAGCAGTGGCGAATGCGATAACCATTGCATGTGAGCATGTAAGGATGGACTTAGAGACAGACACTACAGCCCGGGTAGAGTGCTAGGCTGCGGCAACACTAACAGGACAAACACTAAACTGGACTCGAGTGAGTGTGCTACAAATTTTGCGCAAATTCAGACAGACTAATGGGTGAAAATACAACAGAGAGAGAGTGTTATAACTGCAGAATGTACATATGATCTGAGCAAAAGCGGACACTTCACTGTGGTGACCTTCCAGAGACAGAGCATTTAACGTCTTCATCCTGAGAAAGCTGAGCAGCTCGAGCGTACGGGTGGTCTGTGAAATTGAGAGGTATGCCCTCATTGACAGGGAACAGAAGGTGCATCAATCTCCGTCCGTCCTCTCCCTCCCTCACCCCACCCCACGCGGAACGAGGCTTATAGAGAGCGCTTTGAAACAAAATGAGCTTCACTCCTTTGAACGGAGTCAATATCGAACACCCCCTCTTCCGCCCCCCTCCCCCTCCCCGCCAAGACTTCCACAAATCCTCTCCATACACTCACCTTCTCAACCCAGCAGCAAGGTCACCGAGAGCACGGATCGGGTTAGGGGAGGCAGTGAGTTGTAGAGGGCCAATGGGGCCAAAGCTGGGGATTAGTGCTGACATAACTGAATAACTGAAATATGGCCGAATGTTTTACATTGACTACCGCACGGGCTCGCAAACGTTTCACGGCCAGAGGGCCCTTCAGTACAGATTTATTTTAGCAATATAATCCACACGTTTAAATATTAGGCTTATTATTTACATATAAGCAGCAATATCTGTCTTTATCTGAGCCACGGAACACATTTAGATTCTAGTTGAGGTTGTTTTTGAATTAGTGAGGTTTGTATCAAAAACCTTCCGTACAGCGAACTAGTCAAACAGCCCAATAACTGTAATAATGAAATAATAAATATACTACTTTGATAATCGTGGGTTGTGATTCCTTCCACTTTAACAAAATAAATGAATCATGGACAGTCTGTCTGCGAGAACCGTGACAATATGGGGACTTACTACTGACTCCACGGATGTTTAACGTGGTTAAGTCCGGTTCACACCGCGCAGACGAACGCCGACCAAAGCCTACAGGAACGTTTCTCAGGTTTTGACAAACTGTTACAAGCGTCGCTGCAAATTCCAAAGAAACGAAAGCTCGTGTGCTACATGCACATACTTCTAATGAGACTTTTTTTTTTCCTTGCATGTGAGGCCTAGTTGCTTAAAAAATTTGACTATTGGACAAAAAAAAAGTTGGATTTATCATAAAACGTGCTTTCGAGTGTTATCACAGGACGATCAGACTGATAGAGTATAAAACCGTTTAGCTATCTAACACGATACTAGGCTAGATTGGTGTCGCTAGCCAACAGGAGGCACAACTAAGCTCTCACTATATGGGTTTAGCTGCTACAGAGCCATGTAAAGTACGTCAGCTGTCCTTACGCTCTGCTCATATCACGTTCGCACAACTCGGCTCGCATATAGACATTTACACACCTGGTTTTCCTGCTCAGCATCAGGAGGATGTTTCAGTGTCATCTTTAACGGTAACAAAAAATAAATTCAATCAGCATAGATCTATTTTTCCCGACTGTGTGAGCTAGCGTTTGGCCGAACCGAGAGCCGTCAGCCAATAAGACACTAGTATTCCTGTAAATACGGTCTGATTGGTCTGGCCTCTGTTCACTGAACGAATTTGTAGTAACGATATCAGGTGCATCGTAAGCTACGTGTCAACGTATTATTTCGTCTTACGTTCAGCTGCAGCAAGAGCATGAGAACACGAGTACAACGTAAATTCATAGACTTGCTGCAGCTCGGGTGTTTCGTGCAGCAGGAAAGTGCGTGATGCTCGTCTTCTTATAACATCAAACGTTATAAAAGGCTCTCTTTAACAGCACCGAACGTAGAAAAGAGCGAGAGAGCGACAAATTAAAATAAATAAATAAATAAATAAGAGGGAGCAGGTTTTCCCAGAGGCCTGCACTTTTCCGACTATAATTGTGTGCACACTTTTCATCTTTTGCAAATTGTTTTGAGGCAAACAGAAGGAGAGTGGCGCGGAGGCCTAATGGAGGCCTAACAGGCATTTAAAAGCAGCACAGGAAAAAGCAGAGAGCTGCTGGGGTTCACTGTGGGTGGCACTAATGATGTGACCATGCTAATGCTGGTCTAATGTAAGCCCTGGTCTAATGTTACACAGCGCTGATTATCAGTAGCCCTGCCGGTGTGCATGTGCGCGCACACACACACACACACACACACAAACACACACAGCTTCCCAATTTACACTGCATTACTCCTTCAGTCCAGCCATCTCTCCTCGCTCCTTATAGCGTACACTTCAGCAGGCTTGTAGATGGAAGTCCACGTTGAGATGATCGATACACGGTTTTATAATTTTTTTTCACGGATTCTTTACACGATGCTGCGCCCAAAGAGTTCCCCATTAGCTGCTCTCCGCCCGCTACGCCGACAGAAACCTGGAGAAGAACCAGGTCCTGATTGCTCTGGACAATCGGCAAGCTTAAGTGCGCAATTAAGCTTTTACTTTAACGGCTCTACTCGACTCTGTCCCGACTCGAAGCGCTTCAACAGCCAGAACATTTAGACTACACGGCTAAAAGTATTCAGATACGTTCCAACCTGTAGCACTAAACCTGAACGTGAGACGGCAAGACCAGTATCACTCAGACTCCTCACATCCTTCCTCCATACACACGCACACAGATAAACACACGCACGCGCGCGCGCTTGAGAAAACCTATTACGAAGATCTGAGCTGCTGTCAGACGTTTCCCCATTCAAGCTTATCAGCCGTGTGCCACCGATGTCCGGAGCAGCAAACAGGCATGTGTAAAGAGGCTTAAATAAAGCAGGAAGTCAACAGGCAGCGAGGCATGGGCCGAGCCGGCGTGTATCGGTGCCAACATCTCACCGCCAAGAGCCCTCAACACTCACCCCATTACTCTAACCATCTCTCTCTCTCGCTCTCTCTCTCACACACACAAACGCAAGCCACAGCTCTGAGCGAACACACACGTGCCATGTTCAGACCGGTGGCCTTCGGTTTCACCGCAGCTACAAAGCAGACCACTAACGGCAAGAACATTGTGCAACTAATTGTGGGGGGAAAAAAAAGAAACATGTATCGGAATAGATTCCACAAAATGTTTACATATGTCAAAGCAAAGGATTTTTTCATTAAAAAAGGTTTATGTCACAGTTTTTGTGTAGTTTAAAAAAAATATATATATATATATTTTTAAAAGCAAAGGTTATGAGAAGGCTCTGAATTGAAGTCGCTATTTTTCCTCAAAAATCACACAATAAGCATTCCACTGCCTTTACATCACACCCGATGTAGTGAGCATATATTATATTATTCAGCCTCACTGTGTCGGTTTTATTTCATTTAAAGAGAGAAAATAAGAACAAGGTGGCGGTTACAATGGTTTCCACAAAACTACCGTACGAAGGAATCCGAAAACATTCTCGCAATTTGTTTTCCCCTTCGACATTTTGTTGGTGTATGCGATACAAACACACAGTGTAGCGCTACTGCTAACGTCTTCTTGTTAAAAATTCATACAAAAACAAGTCATGTGACCGCACACTCGCTTATTTGAGCGCACGGACCGTGGTTTATTTCCTGACAGCGCCGCAGAGGAACTTACCGGGAAACTGGTAGCTATAACTCGGAGCAAATCCGGTGTATCCACGCCCGTACGTTGCCACGATGTTCGGGTAACCTAGAGGGCACAGAGAGAGAGGACGACAGTTTAGACACATCAGAAAGAAAACACTAAGCTTACAGGTGCAGTAATCGTTAGTAATATCGCATGCCGTGAATCTAATTAGGAGAATATCACTACGTTCCGCTCACGTCCTCGTACAGTTTGACCTGCACGGTCGCTCATGGACGTTCGACACAAACCGAGCGAGCCTGAGGTAATAAGGGTCGTTTTTCTGCCCGTTAGCGTTGGCATTACAGTATTGGAGTTTAAGGTGATCCTACGCCATCCTCCTATTAGTGGTTTTTAAATGAGCGAAGCAGCACACACACTGAGATTTTTACAAAAGCAATTTAGTCACAATAAGTAAGTCAGATTATGCCTTGTAAGATCCAGGATCTCACGTCTGAAGAATCCTTTCGAGATTTGTTTGTAAAAATCTGGCTAAACACAGACATAAGCCCCGCCCCCAACTGGAACAGACCTACACAGCTCTGTCCTGTTCCTCAGAAGAGAACCAAGAGGGGAAAAGCGTGGTTTCAACAGCGGGGAACATTGAGGAAGGTGAATCCATGTGAAGGTATTCTTTGCAGTTGCAGTTCGCCATGTGGGCAGCAGAGGGAGCTCAACTCACAAACCGTTCCTTTTTGCACCTGCTGCAATCACTAATCCTGAGAAAGTGAACACACTCTGTTCACACTCTGTACAGACTATTAATACCAACAGTGATACATCACCGTACTTCTCTTACTGGACTGCTAATCAACAGAGAATGAAGGATAAAGAGGAGAACGAGACCAGAAAGAGAGACAGAGCATGAAAGAGACCATGCATTCAGCATATTGACTTAGACAAGTACACCATCATGCACCGTCGCATATTACAGCGGTATGTTTGCAAGCAACTGCAAAGAGCTTCAATCAGAACGCGTCATGAGGGAATTTCTCCACCATCTGCTCTCCTTCTCTGGTGCTTCCGAGAGACGTGGCAGCATTTCTGTTGCTACAACGGCAGATCGGTTATTCTTGGCCTGGTTTATTACTCTTTCTTATATATATTTATTTTATTTACACGCTTTATTGATTTTTATATTGTCCAAAACTTGGACGCAAAGCCAAGCAGCGTGTGAGCAAGTAGGAAGTGCGCTAAATTAATTATTCTTTCAGACAGCCCTAGCACTTCATAAACACACGTACAGTATTCTGACTCGTACGTGCGTTCGAATCGCGACAGAGATCATCGCCACACAGGGGAACGGTCAGGCTAGACGGCGGAGACAAAAACGGAAAAAAAAAAACCCGGAGCTAAATGGCGTTTAGTGTAAACCGCGGTGTTCTCCAGCCCCTCAGGCTGTAACCGGTGACATTTAATTGAGGAGCAGGGGTGCAAAATTGGCTGAAATGCACGGTGTAGAAAGAGCAGCAGATGCGACGATGGCTACAGGTGGAGTTTTGCTAGCCCTCCGCAGCGAGGCTATCTGCATAACCCAGGGTGGTTCAGGACTAATAGGCCTCAGCGGGGTTTGGGGTAAAAGAGTGTGTCCAGCATGTTTGAGCGCGACGCTCGGGAGATGCCCTTTCAGGATTAATCTTTGCTAATCAAAGCCTCGCTACAATCAATCGCTAAATTGGTCTCTGGTCAGCGGAAGAAAGTTCTAGCTCCAGCATTAACCGAAAGGGCAGAGTAGTCGGCGCTCAGCGACAGACCGACCGGTCCAATCACAGCGCCGGGGACGCGTCGCAGTCATGTCCGTCTGACTAATGAGTACTGAAACCGGTTTGTTGCACCATGACAAAGTGTGATTAAAACTGGAGGATGTGCTCAGTACGAGCAACGCAAAGAGGAAGGAGGAGACTACATGGCGTTCGAATCCAACCTTTGACAGTCAGGTTTCTTACCTTGGTAAATCTCAAAAGCCCTTTTACACACACTCACACACACACACACACACACACTCGCTGTCCACTTTATTAGAAACACCTGCACACTTGCATCACAATGCATCAAATCATGCAAATACAGGTCAGGGGCTTCAGCTGATCGTGGCATGGATGTTGGGCTTGGATCATTTCGTCATATCGCCCAGCCCTCGAACCTAATTTACTTTTGGTTATGGTCGTATGTGCCAAAAATATTAAATAAAAGGTGTGACGTCTCCATCACTGGTGGATATCTATCTAACTTTCAGCCGCTTTCACACTACGCACTACGCAAGCAGACGCAAACAAACCAATCAGATTCGGGCACGTGTAATTTGCAATGCAAAAAAAAAAAAAGAAAAAAAGGATTTAAGAAACAAATCAGATTTTCCATGTTATATGAACAAGGCCTTTTCTCATTTTTAAGACTCTCGAGTCACTGGCTTTAGAGATTAGTCGAGAAGGTAGACCCTCGATAGCAGGAAACCGTGAGCAGGAGAACGCTACTGATAAAAGGTCATGATGCTATTTACCCATCATGCATCAAGCAGCATCTCAGCACGTTGCATGCTGGGTAGATAAAAGCTGTGGCTTTCGCTGTAGAGCAAGAGTCAGCTGCTGCTCCCGCCGCTGTCACTTCTCCCTCCTCTTCCCGTTATTAATATGCATGCTAATGCACCTATTTTATGGCTCGACGGTTCCGATTCACTTTAAAATCAATTATCCATCTGGTACACCCATACTCCGCACCAGCTCGAATGTGTATTAATTTCAGCAAACATACATGCAGCACAACACAATAAAGATAAATGGTTCGATTAGGACTGGTAAACAAAGGAGCCGGGGAAAGAGTTTTAATGAGATCTGGCGTAGAAGGGAACCTACAGTTCCTTAAATAATGAGTCCTGATCTTCGGCTGCTTCCCCCCCGCCCTCCTCCCGTTCGAATGCAAATTATACCAAGTTATGTCGCGCTGCCCTGCGTTTTCCAATTTCATTTAGATAAGCGCGAGTGTGGATAAGTCTGGAGTTAATATTTTCACATGAGCACTCCAAAGACTCTCTCTCTCTCTCTCTCTCTCTCTCCCTCTCTCCTCCACAGCTCAGCGCTGAACTGTAAGAACTTCTGAAAAGTTCACAGGGCTTGTTAAAAGTTCAATCCGGCCAGATTGCTGGGAAAGCTGGCAAGAAAAGGTGGCCCTAGTGCCATTTACATACTGCTGCTACCACAGCACTGTTGCTAAAGGACATGAATCAGACTCTGTTCATTTCAGGGTGCCTCCTCTGAGCCACTGCCCACTGTGCTCTGTGTGTGTGTGTGTGTGTGTGCTGTGTGTGTGTGTGCTGTGTGTGTAGGGATGACTATGATAAAGTGGAAGCTTGCATGGTGGCTCTGGAGCGATGAGGAGCTCCTGAGATTCACCGGTGCTGTCATTAGCCAGAGCAGAGGTCAGGCAGATGGATTGGTGAGCCCCTAATAGAGCATTATCCCAATTTTCCTCCTCATTTGCGCTGGTAATGCGGCCTGTGCTTCAGTGGGCACTGCCATACGCCTTACGATGCCCTGCCCCGCCTCCACCGGCTCATTTCCATATGGGATGACCCTGAGGGTCGGGACTGTAGCTTGGTAGGGCTCCGCCACATCACATCACTAATCAAGAGTGACCTCACTTGTCAGGTAGACAATCAGGAACGATCAACCTTATTCTATCTTCAGTGTGTCTCACTGCTGGGGGAGGAACCATGCTACTGATCCAGCTCACAAGGAACTATTTAAGAGCCAATCATATATGAGTTATATGAGTGGGATATTCACCCGAGCTAGTGGACCAATCAGGCTCTGTTATGATTTGTGAAAGAGAATCTACGAAACCCCTAGGCTTTAGATGAAGTGCAGATTGTAAATAGCGCCTCCTACCTGCTATTTTACACAATAATTCATTTAAAATGAGATGTGATAGAATGAGAGTTTAAATCAACTATATAACTTTTTTGCTACATAAGCATGGGATGAACATGATCTGCACCTGGACAGCGTGAATGAATGAACGAATGTGTGTGACTTGGTACTCACTCAGCATGCCCATTCCCAGCATGAAGGCGTCCATGGTGTAGGGCAGACCCCTGGCCCTGCCCCGTGTGCCCGGGGGGAACATCACCTCTTTGGGCTGGGCCTTCTTACATTCTACCTGTAGACACGACGAGACACAGCCGTCACCAACAGCACAACAACCACTCAAACATGACGCTTATACATCAAGGACACCGGTTCCTATAGTAACATGTTAAAATCCTTAGTGTCTTGGTAAGAGACCCCCCCCCCCCAAGTCACAAATGTAATAATAATAATAATCTCTACGCCACGATGCAGACCACCTTCTCCTTTTTCCCTATCCCTATCGTCTTCTCTCTTTATTTATTTATTTATTCTGAAATACCCCTGATCTGCTTGCATCCCTGTTACAAAACAGCGCCCCCTGTCGGATGTGCGTCGCACAATTTAGCTCGTACTATTAGTAGACGCGCTATTTCTGTCCTGTTTACTTCTTCAGCGCTGCCCGTGACGTCCGCTCGCCTGTGTGTCGTTTTATTTAAAGCCCTTTCCCTGCAGGCTCAAAAATCAACAGGCGGATATCGCCAAAATATTCCTCCCTTCCTCTCCACCTCTCTCTTTCACTCCCTGTCTCCGACTGACACTTTGGTCCTGACCGCAGCAGCTGTGCATGAGGTCTGCGCGCGCACACACACCACACACACACACACACACACACAGTCATATAGGGACAGGAGGAAAGCAGTTTTGCTTTTCAGCGTGTGTGTGTTCAGAAATTGCTAAAAGAAATGACATGTATACACACACTATACACTCTCACATGCAGAGCAAAGAGAGAGAACAAAAAACACCTGGAAAGAGAATCTTGTCCATCCTTTGGAGAAGGATAAACAGAGCAGGTGTGTGAGAGTGTTTCAGGAAGTGTGTGTGTGTATACTTGTATGCGAGCGTGTGAGATCCATCAGACTCGCTTTAAAACTGAAGTTGCGGTTTTAATTACGTATTAGGATGCGTCTGAATATTAACGAGCCTATAATTTTATACTGCAGACAGACAGAGTGAGCATGTCTCCGTGTGTGTGTGTGTGTGTGTGTGTGTGTGTGTGTGATATAAACAACGAAAAGAAAATCATAATCTGTTTCAGATTCAGATTAATAGTCATGTATGTAGTCATTTTTTTTTCTTGTTACTGATATTTCACTGGATTCGCTTTTCTTAATTGACCGGCTCTACCTAAACATCCAACATAAATCAAACAAACAAACAAAACAACCAACCGTTGGTACCTACAAATCCTTTTGAAGAGCGGCGCACGTTGAAAATGACGTGCATTTATTCATCAAGACACACAAAGGACCCCCCCAAAAAATAAAGGCTTCAGGAATGTGTGTTTCAGCAGACTTGCGTAAGGCGACTAAAAGTAGACGCTGGGATCATACAATATAAAACTGTAAATGTGATGAAAATTCAAATATCATTCGAGCGGTGAGATTGGTCCTGACAGTTCCCGTGCGTGTGTGTGTGTGTGTGTGTGTGTTCTCATATCTATGCGAGCTTGTGACAGGAGTCTGCTCTTTGGTAGGCCAAGCTTGTATTCGCTGAAATTGTCTGGTGCGTCGTTCCGCCCTGCTCTGCTGCAGCGGTGATCGACTCGTCAGCCTGCCTGCCTTGGGCCTGTCCATCTGAGGGGCAAAAGGCTGCTCTCTATCCCTCTGTCTCTCTCTCTCTCTCTCCCCCCATCTCACATTCTCAAGTCTATTGCAATTCACAATTCATCTCTTCTAAAACGTCAGAAAAAAACTGAGGCCAAGACAGTTGTTGTGTAGGAATGAACGAACACACACACACACACACACACACACACACACACAGCTCTCCTGCTGACACTCATCACACCGACACACTCAACATTCATCCGAACAATCAAGGAAATATTTTTAGATCCAATCAGAGGAGAAGAAAGCAGAAAAAGGAAACGAGGTGATCACACACATGTAGAGAGAGAAGAAGGTCGTGCATGTTTACTTCACAAGTAAGATCTCAAAACACTCGGTAACAACACCGTGACCGACACGTCACGTCACCAATCTGATGGTAATGATACGTCTGTAAATCAACACCCGGAAATGTCGAGAAAGTCGCCAGCTCCAGCTGTCCTCCTTGGTGCCACACACACACACACACACATTTTTTTACTGTCTGTCTCTTGGGCCGAGTCCTTTCCATTTAAGCAGCCAGCTCTCTCACTCTTCAGGACGACAGGCGTTTGCAGAGAGCTGTGATTTTCCAGCAGGAGCACACCCGGCCTCCTCTAGCTCTGAAATCACTCCGTGTGAGTGTGTGTGTGAGTGTGTGTGTGTGTGTGTGAGTGAGTGAGTGAGAGACCTCAGGCTGCCTCGAAGGGTGCCTTCAACCCGAGTAGGTGCTGCCACAAGCCCGAATTTTATATCAAGACGATGCAAAAATAAGAATTTGACATCTGCGGTTCCTCACAGATACACATGACTGATCTTTGCGGGAAAAAAAAAAAAAAAAAAAGTTGACACTGCCATGATATTACTTTGTACAAAATTGCTAATAAAAAATATCTAGATGGCAGTATAGCCTTGTTAGCAGCCAGAAACCTCTGAGTCATCAGCCTGCTGCACCGTGTTGTACCTGGTGCATCAGTGCTACTTCACTATTTAGTCAAAATGTAAGGAATAACACACTTGAGGGCATGCTGATATAGGAAAGTCATCGACGGTAGGGTGGTGTGCTGCGGCATGTTGTGTACCATGGCACGTTTTGTGTTACAAAGCTCTTACACTGGAGACGCCTTTCCATAAAAGCTTAAACAAACATCTCCTGACAGAAAACATCACAATATCAACGACTACACAGACCCCAATGACTGTGGATGTTTTGTTTGAAAAGATGAATCTGAGAAGAGAGTTTAGAATGTCATGTTCCACGTGACTCACAGGTGTGTTGAGGTAACAAGGTGTGTCCTGATTGTTTTAACAATAAATAGCTCTACACATCTACTCGTTTTAGCCTTAATGCAGTTGTTGTTAAAAAGGATAAACCGACATGAGGATCAGAGAGCAGCATATGGGAGAAAGGCAAGACACTTTGAAGCTGAGAAAAGAGGGAAAATCAATCACAGGGATTGGGCGGTGTGACGATTTGGAATGTCCTGAAAAAGAAAGAAACCACAAGTGCGCCGAGAGCGACAGACACCGAACGGGTCGAAACATTGCGAGAGCTGTGAAGAAAAACCCCAAAACGACAGTCAGTGGCATCATCAACAACCTCCATAGGGCAGGGGTGAAGGTCTCACAAGGTATCCACCGTTCAAAGACGACGTCGAGAGCAGAAATATAAAGGCAATACCACTAGATGCAAACCAAAAGATCCAAAACACACCAACAAAGGACTTTAAGAACTCCTGAAAAGGAGAGCGTAGAGAGAAACCCCCTGAAACAAACAAAAACTGAAACACACTGTGGTACAAGCCTGGAAAAGCAACACAGAAGGAGAAACCAACAGTTTGGTGATATCACTGAGTCGCAGGCTTGATGCAGTTTTCAATGTGTATATATACACACACACACACACACACACACACACACACACACTTCTCAGACAGCTTTTAAGAACGCCTTTGACAGAAGAACATATTGAAATCGTTCTCATGGCTGGATCAGGAAGCAGCCGAAAGGTTGCGATGGACGTGCCATTACACGCACAACACCAGCTGTTTCAACACGAGTTCACCACGAGTGGGAGAGACGACACCGTGTGTTTACAAAGAAACCAAGCTCATGTCGACAACGCTTTGTAAACAAACTTGCATTCTGCTAAATCGTGTTAATCTCCTCTATTCGTGGAGACTTTCTGGAACACCCTGTAGGAAATGAATCAACACTTTCTGACCAATCAGAATCAAGCATTCAACGCTGCCTCCTTGCTAACTGGAAAAATGCAGTTTGCTACTTTTGTGCAGCGTCGACTATCGACACCGAGTTTTACATATACGATTTTTTTATTTATTATTTATTTATTACCCTGCACGGAGTGTCAATGTCAGCTATTCCTGTTACACTGAGGGCACGCGCAGGTTTATTCCTGCAGCGAGAGGTTAAAAATGAGCCTCTGGATGGACGGCGAGTAGGAAGAGCCTCCAGGGATGCTCTTTGTGTGTGTATGTGTGCCTTATTAGCTTGTTCAAACGTCCTCTTCAAGTCCTGCTGTCCCGTGTGAGAATGTGAGCGCAGACTTGGAGACAGGACGGAGAAAGGACAGATTCCTTCACGTGGATTTGAGAGCTGTGAGAGAGGCTAGGCTGGTTTGGATGGTGGAAAAGAGGAGAAAGGGAGGGAGTGGAGATGTTGGGGAGTGACAGTCATCTTTCTCCCACTCAGCTGCCAGACTGCCAAGCGGCCCACAAAAGCGCCAGTCCACCACAGCATGCTGATGATCACGGGACTTCCCCCCCACGCTTCACTACAGCACCCTGTGGTTGATTATTTTCTTACTGTTTACACACACACATGCTTTACTGGCCACCTTTTTAGGTATACAGAAGGCATTGTGTATGAATTGTCCTCTTCATCAGTGTCGGTTTCTGACTAGAGACATTTTGGTTGGTGGACCGTGTCTCACCCCAACAACACTGCTGTACCTGACACACCCGTACCAGCGCCGCACGCTGAGAACGAGAACGATCCGGCACCTAAATATCTCCTCAGCAGGGTTTGCCTGATTAACTGGTAACTATAACAGTTAAGCAAGCTCTTTAACTCTAATTGACCAAATCACTGAGTAAATTGATCACAGTGCAGGACTTTCTAGAAGATTCTGTACCTTCTAGATACAGTAAAGACTCCCCGTCATTAACTTTGCACATCGACGTGTTCATCCCACTTAATGCACTTTCATCCCACTTAATGCAGAAAGGCAAACAGTCTTACAGGCACGTCTGTCAGAAGATAGCATCAAGAACATTCTCTCTCTCTCTCACACACACACACACACACCACTGTATTATACATATGTGCAATTACAAAGCAGCGGTCAGAGCACACAACAATTTGCCTCTCAAATGAGAAAGTACATGATTCTAAGCATAAAAGAACTTCCCGCTGAACAAAATGAAATGAAGTCTATAGAACAGAAGTAGGTGGCGTTATTGGCCGTCGACGCCGGGGTAAGTGCAGAATCCATTATCTGCTCCAGCACAGTGTGTGTACAACCCTGTCAGACCGAGAACGCATTACCGCCCTGCTTTTTTATTGAACCACAGTATATTCAAATCTGCAACTGACTCTGTGTGTGTGTGCGCTGTTCATTTACAACTCAATCATCGAAAACGTGCAGCAATACACACACTACACCAACATGGAAGATGAAGCTAGCTCAAGAAAAAATAAAAATAAAAATCACACCAGAGTTGACAGAAAAACGCCTAGCGCATGGAATCAGACCAGTTTACTTAATAATCACCGGCCCTCAGAGTTTATTTAACCCACCCAAAATAAACCGGTTGTTGTTCTATCCGTGAACAAGACCGAGGTTCAGAGTTCAACCCTAGGTAAAGTTGGCGCAAAATGGAAAGTAAACAGCTGGGGGTTTGTTTTTGTTTTGTTCACATCCTGTGTACTAGCTTTTTCACCACTCACATTTTATTTGGGTTTGGTCTTGACTGCTATTTTATCCCGAAGAAGCAGAAAAGTCTAGTTGTCCAACACAGGTTTGAAAATACAAACCTAAGTAATAAATCTACAAACAGCGCTATTGGAAAGTAAAGGGGAAATCACCCGTAATAACAAAAGCCTCCGTGTTGAAGACACATGTATAAAACGATGCGATTGTGATGCACGGTCAGTAAACACTATCATCTGTAGAAATCCGTGAGAGAAAAATGACACAGGAGCGCAGTTCGACGCACGCCGAAAAACGCGTAAAACAGGTGGAAACCTATCCAGAACGACTTGGATTTGGAAAGTGCCGATCGAATCACAATGTAAAAACAAACAAAATAAAAAACAAAATCAAACGGCAACAGTCGGGAAAATATTTAATTTAAACAATGGTGTTATGTATTGGGGATGTATGTCTCTCTCTCTCTCTCTCTTATATATATATATATGTATATATATATATATATATTATATATATATATATATATATATATATATATATATATATATATATATATATATATATATATATAAATAAGTCACTTTGAGGGCACATTGCTGCCATGTAATTCCAACATACGTGTCTAGTTATTGCGAGAAAAGCATCCGTTTACTACGAGCAAAGCGTCCTGTTACTACATCCCATAATCCCTTTCTTTTAGTAACGAGATGTTTCTCATAGCAACAAGAGATGCTTTCTTCTATAATGAGATGCTTTGCTTATAATAACCATGCTTTTCACGTCGTAAAGAGGTGCTTTTCTTTTTGCAACAAGATGTTTTTCACATAATAACGAGACGCTCACGGGGATTTTATTTATTTTTATTATTTTCATATTTATTTATTTTTTTTGCCTGTAGGACCAGACTCAACAACTAGGAGAAGATTCAGGCCTGAGGCCAATATTTTCAACTTTTAAAAAAACATATCGCAAATGACATGTTTAAGAACATTAGCTCTAAGCATTTAAAATAAAATTAAATAAAAAACACCACGCGGCCTTTTCGACTTTATTCCCGGCCTGAAAAGTCCGTTTCAGATCGGTGCTTAAGATCCCTCAAATCTCTAGGCAGCAAGCACTTCGATTACGAAGCCTGACGTCCGAAAAATCTATAAAAAGGTCTTTAGTTATGACTTACACACTGTTGCCTCCGAGTTGAAGAGTTTTTACCCATAGTTACACACGTGACTGATGAAGAAAAACGCTGCTGATTGGCTGTTCAAAGCCTTCGGAAAAGCCCCAGCTTAACAGCTTCCATGTAATTCACAGGAGCATGAATGAGATTACTTTTGAGACATGGGAGCGTGTGCATTATTGATACGCTTTGCCTATGACAAAGAAATCTATATTCTCCTTCCATCATAGCCGCCCCCCTGAACAACGCTGTCAGAAGCTATATACTTCAGCGGTGGAGGGGGGGAGAAGGGAAAGGAAAGCCCACTATACTTCACTGCATGCAGCTTGATGCCACCGAACACCATACTAATAGCTCTCCTTCCCATCAAAGCTACATAATACAGCTCTCACTGTAGCCCGAGGAAGACTTTCCCTCTGCATTCTGTCTTCCTTCTGCTTTTGTACGAACCCGAGCGAGCTAATGTACTGTGCAAGTCAGTCTCCAGCACTACTCTCCCTGGGCAAGGTCAGGCTCGGAATAACAGCACATCTACACTGTTCATTAGCTTTCTTCAGGAGAGGTTCCCTCTCCGCTGCCGCGCACGTCAAGAAAACGTACCCGGCTTAAACCCTAACTAGACAAAGAGCGTGGACGTGTGTGAAGCGTTCACTAGTCGTTGCGTCCTAATTCCCGTCGAATCAGCTCTTACACGGCTCGGTAATTAGCTTTAAAAAGATGATTTAAGATTTAGCGATAAAACAGCGAATGCACCAGAGGCCTCATTTATCGGCGTCGTGATTAAAAGGTTCGAAATTGTTTCTCGCACAAAAGTCTCACACGCACAATATGATAAATAAAAGACAACTGTTCAGAACCGAAAAAGTTCATCACACAGTGGCGGACTCATTGAGCTCGTTTAAATAGACACGCACACACCCATTTAACCATATATGGTGTGTTTATAGCTTCAAAGGGTACCTAAAAAAATATTTAAAAAACTCTTGGAGACTACGATTTGATTGGCTCATTGTACTTCTATCGAATACTTTGACACAATGTTTTACAATCGATGATCGCCAGGCAGTTCGAGGGGAAATATTGTTCATTTTGGTTAAACGTAGACGGCAAAAAAAGAAAAAAGAAAAGGGTGTTTCCCCCAAAAGCGGTGATAACCGAACAACCCCAAACTCTCCTGGTGTCATTCCTGATTTAAAAAAAATAGTTAATACGTGTAATGTTAGCGGACATACACTGACGCCTTTTATTCCATAGTAATAAACTTAAAAAATATTATTTAGCCTGACTGAAAGAAAACGATCATGGGAGGGAGCTAAAACGTGACGTCAGACCCATCGAAGACCAATCGTACACGACAGATGTCTCTCAGAAAAGTGGTGCTTGTTCTTGTATTGTAATTGACAGAGAGACTTAATTGTTTCCTTAGATCGAAGCGAGGTCAAAAGCACAAAGGGTCAAATAGACCTGGAGTCTCGGTGTAAGAGGACGGCGTCGGAGGCAGTGAAATCAATGCACCGATCAATTTAATTACCAATCAACTCCCTCCTTTGGGGTTGAAGCAGTGCTTGCTGTAGCAATATGGTTTGAACCAGATTAGCGTAATGATTAGCAGAGAGGAGTGCGGGGCTGTAAATTGACTGAATACACTTCTTGCAGAGGGGTCTGAATCACAAAGCATTCTGTCAGAAAAGCAACGAAACCTGTGTGTGTGTGTGTGTGTGTGTGTGTGTTGCCTTCCTGCTCATTGATCATCATCACCCACTACATCAGTCCATTAGTCGCACCACACAAATTAATGACATTCTGAGTGGCTGTGATAAATGTCGCATGAGAGGACGCAGAGGCTCCGATCTGCTAGATCCCTCTTCTCTTGCTCCTCCATCTTTCGCTCTGTCCAACATCTGGGGAAGCGAGTCCACGGTCTGTCCCGGTCTTTGAGGCTGAGCAGGAGCACCGGAGTCTTAATGACTAGGCCATTATCTGCGAGATGGTCACTCAAGCTGCTCTACAGGCAAACGGATAAGCGCCAGCAGCCAGTTCTTCAGATAACTGGCCCACTGCTGGAGCCAAATTGTGCCAAAAAATACGACAAAAGGAGCGAGAAAGAGAGACGGATAGAAAGACAGTGGGGGTACAAGAAAGGCTTATTGGTATGCGCTGCCATTTCCTGCATTTCGTTGATGAGGCAGAACTCACATCTTAACAAGCAAGAAGGGAGTGATCAGGAGCCATTGAGGAAAGAGAGACGGGGAAGGGAGGCAGGGACGGCGCAAGCGAAGGCCATTTTCTCAATCACTCTTTCATTCCTGATTCCCAGCAGCCCTAGGGAGAGCGAACGGAGGTCGCAGCAGTAATCAGATCTGAAAAGTCTGTGAATGAATGAAGAGCTCTCCTGTTCTCACCCTTTCCTTCTCACTTTCCATCTTTCTTTTTTTAAACATGTGTCTGGTCTGTGGACAGAAGGATGTATTCAGGCATTCCTCTCATCCGGACATGAGCAGTCCTGGGCAAGGAATCTCAGCCAGATGGAAGAGCCTCCTGCAAGTGTAGGAGAGAATAACTTTCCATGAGTTATGGAGAGCGCTGTAATTCTCCACTAACCTCCAGCAGGCTGTAAATAATGACTCATGAGTTTCTAAATGACACTCTTTAGTGTATGAAGTCCTGTGGAAGATGTTGACTTTGATCATGGCTCACTATTTGTTCACAATGCTGCCAATGAGTGGTGGGGAGGACAAGGAATAGGGAGGAGTCAAGAAAGTTAGCGGATCTGCGCTTGAGAAGAGTTGGAATAGGAGTCAGAAAAGGAGACACAGCATCCAGAGTAAGACAAAATAAAATTTTCTAGCGATCTAGATCCTGGGGAACCTTAGCGGATTTGAATTCTAGCCCTGATCGACATGGCGTCATATTCAGTATTCTCTGGCTTCTTGATTAGAAAAGTAGTTAATCCACACTGTAATATAATATTCAATAGTCAGGCTAGAGAGGATTGGACCATGCTTGCTTCTCCACATCAAAGAACTCCCACAGGGTCCAGCAGCAAAGGGCAGGCCAGTTAGTGTCAATTCATCAAGGAGCCACTTCTTAAATTTGCGCCGGCCCTGAAATTTTTATTTGTTTATTTTTTACCACCCCTCTCTTATACTTTAACACCACTGGAAAAACCTGTCCCCCGTTCTTGTTCTCACATCTGTTCATCCCATTCCTGTCTCCATTTCCTCCAGATGTGTGCCTCGTGTCAGGTCCGTTTTAGGCCCAGTGTCCGTCCAACAATACGTGACTTGAACCAAGCTCTGGTTTTAGTGCAATGAAGGAAGGAGGCTCCTGAATGTTTTATAGGCTGCCGTGTGTCCAAAGTGGAAAATCAAAGGCAGCTGGCAGAAGGAGTGTTCCCCTCTTTTTGTCTCGTTCTCTCTCTCTCTCTCTCCCCCAGTCGCCTGCTGTGCTGGAATCCCTCCCAGGTCCATCTGGGTTGTAGGTGTAAAGGGGCATCCGGCTCATAGCTTAAAGTGCTACCTCAACAGATGGTTACAGCAAAGAAGAAAGGGGAAACAGAGGGGGCAAAAAAAACCAAAAAACATTGGCATTCCAGACATCCCAACTGAAGCGCCGGCTCGAGGTTTACAAAATAGTAATAACAGTCATCATAATGATGAGGATGATGGTAGCAAATTAGCAAGTCAAATAAGCAATGAGGCTGCAAGCAGGTGATGCTTCCGAGCCTGCTTTGATCTATCTAGCAGAGAAAGACTTTTCAGCTCTGAAACGAACACTGAAGGCGGGGGCAGGAAGGCACCAAACTCTTCTCAACCATGTTCCAAACTAAGCTGTTCTTACTTCACTCCTACGTCTCTTTCATTTAAAAACCCAGCCAGCGAAATGTCACCAAGACGTGAGAAGAACCACTGTTGTCGTGTACATGAACCAAATGGCCTCTATTAAATGCAGCATTTTGAAATACGGTCTCTTCTTTTTCCACTCACTCCTTTTTGGGGCTTTTTTTTTTTTTTTGCCTGCCCTGAGGTTACTCATCTGGTAATAATGATGCACGCAATTTCCTGGCAGGCTCATTTCGGAGACAGGCATGCGACGGATGGCACGAACAGTGCCGGGAGGAGGAAAGTGCCAGAGATAAGACGTGTAACCAGGACCCTGGCTTCGGTGCTCCCTAGTGATGAAGGCATCTGATGCACAATCATACAAAAAAATTGATTGCACTGTCTGGTTCTCATGAATCTGAAGCCAGATACTGTGTCTTTCCACAAGATCTGAACAGGCGGTGTGTGACGGGGTTGGAGGGAGAAGAAAGAGGGAGAGGACAAGAAATGAATGTGTGTGTGTGTGTGTGTATAGAACAGGGATTCTGTTCTTGATACCCAAAGCCCATAGGTCCTGCCCTCACTGAGCCATCCCATGTTGTCTCAGAGGGGCCAAAGGCAGACATCAGTCACTTGCTGGTACACATATATAGTACCCGGGGGAAGACAGAGAAAGCATAAGGGAGGGAGAGAGGGAGAGAGGGAGAGAGAGAGAGAGAGAGAGAGAGAGAGAGAGAGAGAGCGCAGTGTCTCCAGTCTCCTACTGCTTTCTACTCTGTGGTCCTGTCAATCAAACAAGTGTACATCTGCAGCAGTGGGCAGGAGTTATTTGGCTTTCTGCCTCAGCTTCTGCTATCTTCGGGCATCACTATACCCCCACAACCAAGTTCTGCTCTACCACGATCCAGATGCATATGGACGTTTCTGGGGACACCATTTTTAAAAACATTCCCGCCCATACGGATAACGTTTCTGAAAATATCTCCATCCACACCGCATGTAAACAGAAAATTCTCACCAGCTCAGTAACAGTAGGTCATAAACTGCGCCATTCAAATCGGTGTTTTCGTGTGGGCAGGAGGTCGAAGTGCAGGGGGGAGAACCCCAATATGTTTTCAGAAATACTGTATACGTGTGGACAGAGCCTAGGTCGAGCGCTTGTCTAAACAAACCGGCCGTCTATGTAGCCATCCATATACCCCCCCCCCACGTCTTTCTGCTTCCATTCGCCGGCCAGAAGCTTGCGAATGCAGACCGCTCCTTCAGCCGAGTGGGAAGAAACGCGATCGTGGAAGTATAATAAAGGGGAACACTGAGAACTTGGTCTCCTCGTTCTGCTTTGCACTAGAAAGCCAGACTCTGTATTCCACGCCTCTTGAAGAATCTTGGGTAGGACATATTGAATTGCAAAGAGGGGACGAGAGGCAACGCGGTGTGACTGCGTGATGAAGCTCGGTCATAAACAGCGAAAAGGAATGACAGGGAACTTGTGACTACTTAAACTTGTTGCCTGATTACTCCATCACGCACCATCTGTGTACGTCCTCATAAAACTAAACCTCCAAAAAAGATATTTCTAATCACGTTCCGGATAAACTCACAAAATGGCTGCCCGTCCTGGGTGTGCGGTCCTGAGACATCAGCTGTGTGACGCAGGACCAAGGCTGGTCATTACAAGGTTCGCAAAAGCGATAATCCATCTTTAATGAAGTCAGCTGCTGCCAAGTCTATCAGATCATCTCTCTCTCTCTCTCTCTCTCTCTCCATTTCACCGCCAACAAAAGCACAAGGCTTTACAAGGAGCAGAAGGAACAGGTTTCCGTCTTCCTACCGTTACCTGACAGTATACACTAGACCACACTCGCACACAATTTCACGCTTCTTGGACAGCGCTTACACATCTCTACGCCTGAAATCTGTATCTTACATCCACACGCATCCCACGTCAAAAAAAAAACAACAACCCAAAACGCACGCCGTTAAAGCTTCGAAATATCGAATATTAATCCAGGTAACGTTGCTGGCAGAACTGCGAAAATGAAGAACACTTACCATTTTATTATTGATTTCATGGAAATGAATTTCACAGACTTTCTCTACGACGTCTTCGTTCTCAAAAGTTACGAAGCCAAAACCTGCAGAGAAACAGACAAAACAGAAAAAGACTGAATGAATAAATGTGTTGGTTATCATGTTTTGTTTTGTTTTTAAGTACAGTTAAACAATTGCAATGTCCAGTAGTGAATTGGTGGGGAGGGGTGGATTAAGTACCAGAAGAAAATGATGACAGTCTTAAACATCAGTGTGTCTTTCCCCACCAAACAGACGATGTGTTTTTGAAACCAGGCCAATGATGAAATCTCTGACATTATTAGACACGGTGGAGAGGCTCCTCCACACAAAGAGGGAGATGGGAAAATAGCACAAAGCCTGCTTAATGAGATTCACGGAAACCCGCTCTCCAGCATCTGAATTTCATTAAATGCATTTTGTGTTCCCTTCATTGAAATTTCACTGTATAACAAGCTCTCGTTTTTATGGTAATACGGGAGCAGCCAATATCTGAAATGTGTCGCTGACCATGGGATTCTTTTTCCTTCATATTTATTAAATAAAAGCTTAACCCTCTCTCTCCTACCCCCCTCCCCCCCCAAAAAAAGAAGAGCTGCCGGAATTCATCAGGCATCTGCGATCCTCTTTTGCATTAGACTCTGATGGCGATGCACAAAAAGCAATTTTCTATCTGTATGGCTGAGCCTCAAAAGGGGAAATTACTTGCCATTGCCAAGTGTTAAGAGGGGGCTTACTGTGGGAACACAAAAGAAAACAAGCTGCGATGAATGGCAAAACCGTTGCTTTGCTGTCTGTTTATTCCGGTTGAAATGTTCGGTAGTACCTGCTATCGCACATGCTCACGAGTGCCGCTCAAACACAAACACACATACTTCATCATCATGAGCATCATCTCTATATTCAAGAGCAGCTGTGTTATAGAGACAAGTGACACGCACAAAAGGAAGCCACATGAATAGAGAGTCTAAGCACAGGCTTCTGCTGACAGATGGATGCGTTCGCATTACAGCATACAAGCAACGCGTACGCATCTCTACATTAAATACATCATACATGTCATAATACAAGTTGTTCTCCTCCACCGTGCATGCGTTTCACATGAACCGTATCTACTAAATCGTGCACGTTAGCCGAGATCGGACGACCCGGATCCGGCGCGGAACACAACGCTTCCAACACGCATAGTTTCTCCACACGGGTCCGACAAACGAGGCCCCTTTTAAACGCTCGATCCGCAGGGTCCTCCCACCCCTCAAGTCAAATCCTAATCTGAGCGAACAGATAAAACAGGAAACCGCAGCAGCCAAGATCTACACTTGAAGCTAACCTCTAGCCCGCGAACCTCAACGGCCCCCAGGAGGAGAGATAAATGGGGTCAGAGGTCAAGTGCAGCAGGGAAGACAGAGGGCTGTGGACTCTGCAACACACACAAACACACGGCAGATAAGGAAAGATAAAGAGACAGCGGGGCTGATAAGGCAAATAAATGAAGACTCGACCGTGTGGGTTTTAAGGACTGAACGCACGGATTATAAAAACGGACACTGCCTGGAAGCCCCGCCCCCTTCCACAATCATACACGCTCCCCACTCGTACTTTCAGTCATGGTAAATGGCGAATGTTTTAAGTTTATTAATAAGAAATAAAGAACACATCAGATTACGTTTGACTCGGCTAAAGTTAGACAAGTATACAGTCAACATCAATGATCTATATTTAACAAGCTGAGGCTGATTATTGATTTATTTTTTTTTACCTTGTCTAATTATGTAGCAAGTAATAAACTGAATGAATTAATATTTGTTTGGAATCCACACTGGCGTGAGTGAAAAAGTATTTTCCCCAAACCTCACTCTATAGAAATAAGCCCCGCTGCAGCAAGCCACAGACGGAATAAACGGAGGGAGATATTCACCGTGTTTTCAGTGCGAGTGTGTGGTGTGTGTTAGAACCATTCTCTCATTCCAGAGGAGAGGAGGATTGCCTCGTGGCGAGCTCATGAGGTTGCGTCGCGGGCTGTCTGCTTTCACACGGTGTCGCACCTTGCTGACACGACGCACGCAGGTGCGGTAGAAGGCTGCCATTGACGTCAGAGTGGGAGGACGGAATCGCTCTTTCCCTCCGTCTTGACGCAAGCGCCGCATAGCGCGATGTCGGTCTGAAGGAAATAAAGCTCGATTCAGACGCCCGTAAAGCATCCAGAGCTCGTCAACTCACCCGTCCTACCGCTTCACTTCCTTCCCTTTTTCCTTCGCCTCTCCTAGCAGCTTCAAGTTGTTCACCTCCCTTCATCTTTTCCTCTCATTATTTACCGTTAAGCAAGGAAATTGTACCTGGCAATGGGAGCTGTAATCGGTGAAATAAAAGCTCTCGCTCTGACCGGGAAATACTTTCGCACACCCCTTCTTAGAGAAGGAAAAAAAGAGAACTAATTGGGCTACAGAGAGGAATAAGCACGGTATATGAGCAATGAGGCTCGGAAAGTAGCAGCAGCTCTCCTGCAAGTAATTGCCTCCTTTGAAATACACCTCCGGTCTCGTAGGTGTGACATAACGGCGGGTTCAGACAAGAGCAGCCGGCTGAGATATTTTTCACACCACGGTCTCGCTTCTGGAGGGTGTGTGAGGTTTCTGGAAGGGCAGGATTTAGGAGAAAGTAGTGGACTGGTGAACATGCCTGAGAAAGTGTAAGGACGACCTTGCAAGTGCCACTTCTGATATCTGACAAATCAGTCGTCAAGAGCCAGGCATCAACGGTGAAGACAGGAGGAGGGCGACACACTGTAAGAGAGGGGTTAGCACACATTTGGCCTCACCAGAGAGTCACTTGCACAGTCCGGTTCAGGGCCACAAATAGTACCACTGCTGACCCAAGAGGGGCAGCACAGAGACGATAACCCCTCAAACACAGGGCTTACCAAGTACAAGTTAGAGATCCAAACGGACCAACATGCCTTGCATACACACGCACTGTATTCTCAAATGTACCCACTAACCCTGCTGTGGCAGATGTTGAGGGATCCAGCGAACACGGAGCCTGACGTCTCTGTTACAGTTATGGATGGTGAGCATTGCTGCTGGAACAGATGGGGGAATAAGCCACACAACGCACCACATATGCCTTTGCTTACTTTCTGTCTTTTCATCCTTGGACCGCACACACACTAACATGCAGGAGGGCATATAGTTTTGCAGTGTCGGGGGGTTCTTACTGAAACTCAACCCATCTTGCCCTGTTTAATGACTGCCCACGATAGTGCGGTCACCCACTTCGCTCCCTGACTCCACAGAGCCGTCCTTCATACCGTCCCCACGCCCCCCTGAGAACAACAGACGGTAGACACAACCGCCTCCCTCGTGTTATTAAGAAGCGGCCATACCACTTCCCATCCCACCCCTCCCTCGGGAGTGGCAGCGACACCTTTCGCTTTCTCTTCCACGCTCTGCGACTTTCTCTCAACCTTAAACAATCGGCTTTTACGGCAACGCACAGATTTCACAATCGCACGCCCGATAATAGGTGTTAGCGCCAGTCGGTCGGCCGTCGCGGATGACCGAGTTGTATCTCACACTTATTAGCTGGGCGCTAGCAGCCTGTGTCTCCACACACTGCAGCACATCTCTCTCCCTCGCTCTCGGCCAGAGTCTCTAACGTTTGAATCCCGTTCTCCCTTCAGAGCAACACAAAAAAATTTAATAAAAATAAAAAAATAAAAACACATTTAAATGCTAAATTGATGAAACGCCAAGTGACCTTTGCTTAAAGAAGGAGTTTAACGTATTTAAGGCAGAACGAATCAAGAGGCTCCAAGAGACTTCCAAGGGGACCCTAATTTCCACAAGTCGACGGAGGAAAAGTGCGAAGGGAGAAAGTTAGCACGGTTAAAAAAGCTCAAACTGTCAGCCTCTGTCTGAAAGCTTCGACTCAGACATCTTTCCTTTGGGGAGTTATAAATGAGCGTAAACGCTTCTGTGCGCTAATGTCCTTTTACAGTTCTTTCAAAGCATTTACACAAGCGCATGACGGAGACCGTCGGGACGATGCCGCCGAAGACGGGTTTAACTTCCGTCAGACTGAGGAGCGTGCACACGATTCGCCCTCACGGCACACACACACTCACCTTTTTAAATGCGGAGACACACTCCAGACGATTGGCGGGACATGAACAGACTCACGCTCCAGCGTTGCGCTACGGCAAGAAAACATCTCGAGGCAGATCAAAGACATGCACGGATGTTATATTTACACCACAGATACACAGTCTGTCCCAAATTACGGTTCGACTGTACGGCCGTGGACATAGTACACTAGCACAAGCTAATGAGAGACGTACGAGACCACAGATACTATTTTGTACTGTTCATTATTTTCTGCAAAAACAACTGACAGCGTCTGGACGGAAAGGTGGTTTGTTTAGCGGACCTCGGTGGAACGAAGGTCCGAATACGTCCTGTTTCTCTACTCAAGTCGCGCTTAATTTGTTTACTGCATCCACTACGCATGTGTCTTTGAACAGAGACAGCAGACTAACTGTTACGTGTTCAGCTCCATCAGCGCGGTGTGTGAATTCTGGCCCTGACAGTTCCTCAGCTACATCAATCCAGGTCATAACGTGGTCTCACCTAAAGACGTGCGCTGGACTGTTCTTTAAATCCTGCTCACATATTGAATATTTCTGCAGTGCATTTGTGGCTGCTTAGAACACTAGAAGACACATTCAGAATAATGTACATCTTGTACATCCACACACACACACACACAAAAAAAATATATATATATATATATATATATATATATATATATATATATATATAAATAAATGCCTGGAAAGACAAAGACACAAGGGCTTGTGTGTTTATTTTGGTCGCGAGAATGTGTGTCCTCTGCAGATCATATCTCCTCCTAAAATCATACATCAGCATGTCCCCATTCCAAAGCCTGCTGACTCACACATATTCGCCCTCAGGCTACTCTCACTAGCAACATGAGCCCAGGTACACACACACACAAAAAGAGTCTGCACACCGTGGATGCATGACAGAAGTGGCACTCCTCAGTGAGACGGAGGTCTACAGTCTTGCAGATGCAGGAGAAAGTGACACGTTTGATTAATCGCAACATTAAATGTTAAAACTAACGGGAATAGGAAGTAAAAAAAAATCCCGCATTCCTACTACAAAGACATCGTGCAAAACAACTTGTAGAACACAACAAATCGCTCCCTCCAAATCGCTAATGATCTCTGCCCTACTTCCCCCCTCGGTAAAGCAGAGCGGCTAATGAGCGAGCGCTGAGGCAGCAGCGGGAGTGGTTGCTGGGGGGAGAGAGGCGGAACAGCCCCGAGAGAACAGAGAGAACCCCCACCCCCCCACCCAGGGGTAAAGCACCCTCCTGTTTGACCTCTGACCCCAGGTCTGTCTGTCTCGCTCACCCTCTCTGGTTCACTCTCGTATCACCAGCCCACCACTGCCCGGAGCTTCAGTTTATTACTCTGCACCCGCCCCTCTTCTTGGCCAATCGGCCAGAAGCGTGCATGTGACACGCCTCGGCGTAGACCAGCAAGGAGCGGGCAACGGGGGTGCAGCACCGACCTGCCCTGCTCACACAGGAGCGTGTAAAAGAGAAGCACGTAGAAGAGGATCTTCATGAGCAAACCAGTTACAGTATGTATGTATAGAATGAATAAATAAATAAATAAATAAATAAATAAAGGAAGGAAGCATAATTTGGCAGCGGACAAAGGAAGAACAGACAGCACAAACTGCCCCGTTTGCACCAAAACGCTGACTAGAAGAGGAAGGAGACCAATTAACTGCCCCGTGTGAAATCTCAAGGAAGCGCAGCCGAGATACATCAGCCCCACCGGCCTGTGCCCTTAATGTTCTAGTCAAATGAGAGAAAACCGTGCGGCCAACAATAACTAAATGTATCTAAACACACACACACAAACAAGGCAAACTTCACCCGTAAATAAAGCGTGGTATTCATCATAACGTTTTTGTAAAATCGAAGTTAAGAATAAAATTCACCGTGTTCTGATTAGTCAACGATTTTTACCCTAAAACTACAAAGAGAACACACACATACACACACACACACACACACACACACACTAACCCAGGTGTGTGATAAAAGGTTTGATCTGATAACGGATAAATATCACAGTGTGCTGATTCCAACGAGTCTCTGCGAGTCCTTTTTAAGCGTCAGTAAAACAAACCTTTAAAACGTGTATCTAACCTGAGGAAATGCCCTCTGCATAAACACTCCAATAATCTGATCTGAAACCTGACTGGATTATTAGTGTTCGAGTAAATGCTGGCCTTGAAACACTCCTGTGTGTATTAGCGCTCAAACTTTCGCTCCTTATCCGGACGGAATTTCTGCGTCACGTGCGAGTGGTTCTGGATAAAAAAAATAAATAAATAAAACTGCCAAATGAATAACCGAATGAACGAACATGCGAGTGCAAACCTGGCCTTGTGGAAGAAGACGGGCTCAGTCAGCTGTCTCATCTCTTTGTGTGAGAGAGAGAGAGAGAGAGAGAGGGAGAGAAAGAGAGAGAGAGAGAGAGAGCGAGAGAGAGAGTATATCATCATTACTTCTGGTCAGATCTATTGACTTAACCCACACGATCGCACCCTCTTGCTCCTTTTTGAAGCAATTAAAAAGCACACGCAGGAAAATGTAAGTGTCAGTATGCTGCGAGTGTGTGAACCTTTAAATAAGAGAGGGCGAGAGTAAGTAAGTAAGGGCGCAGCAGATGCACTCCTGACTGCTCCGCCTTATAGAACGAAATCATTTCCTTTCACAATAACAAGAGCCTCTGAAATTCCCCGGGCTGTGATTAGTGCACGCGAGTGTGCGGCGTTTACAGTGCAGGGAGGAATCTGGACCATCCACACACGACAAAAATCTCTGCCAGAAGAATGAGCAACAAGTCCAATCTCATCCCTCCATCTCTGCTTCTGTCGTCTATTCGGAGTCGGGTTGATGTAATTACACACGCATCAGGCCGGCTCCGTCCCTAATTACACAGGAAGCACAAAGGCCACAGTGCTGATGGGAGCGTTACGAAGAGACAGCCATCAGTCAGACACCGTCACACACAAACACCAGGCTAGTAGAAGAGTGCAGTGTGTGTGTGTGTGTGTGTGTGTGAGAGAGATGTGGGAGGGTGTTTTCGCTTCAACATAAATCTCAATTCATTCGCCGGCATACGGACTCCAGATTACCGGTTTACTGTTTCGCAGTGACATTTAGAGCGCCGAGGACCTTTCTTACAGAAACGATCCACCAATTACAGGAGATACAGAACGCTGTAAATAACCAAGAGCGAGTGTGTGTGTGTGTGTGTGTGTGTGTGTGCTTCCCAGTCAATCCAATGTATGAAAAAATACACGGGTGTGGAACTGGGGAGAAAACGGGGTTTATGAGAAGATGCACCTAGCATCACCCGAGCATCATTCCTCGTGCTTCTTCACCATGAGGAAGAGCTGTGTATCACGTGTGAGGAAAACGGATGCGGTGCGTGAGAGCGCTCCCGACTACACACCTGTTTGTCAACACATGTCCCGGCGGCTTTGTCTCCTCACGCTCGTGCTAACATGCAAAGACACGCACAGCAGAGAACATACAAGTGCACATCAAATCACGGAGAGAGAGGGAGAGAGACAGAGAGGGAGAGAGACAGAGAGAGAGAGAGAGAGAGAGAGAGAAGCGCAGGTGGTGCTGGAGTCATGACATGCAAATTTCTTTATACTGGGGAGCTGAAGGTTTGTGTGTGTGTGTGTGTGTGTGTGTGCACGCTGTCTTGCATGTTCTCCGGCCATGTCCAGCCCCCTCTACACACTCCCTGTGCATACAGCTAAGACTAAAGGCTCACATGTGTATTTGGAGACACGGCACATGAGCTGTGTGTGTGTGTGTGTGGAGAGAGAGAGAGAGAGAGAGAGAGAGTAGTCTCTCAGCATGAGCGCAGAAAGAACTATTTTGTCTGTGTCTGTATGTAGGTCAGCGAACAGCGAAGGGCCATCAATTTCTCTGTCCTACTTAGTCTCTCTCACACACACACACACACACACTCACTCGTTTCTCATTTGAGCGAGCACAGCTCCCAGATGCTCTTTTCCACAGCCAATAGGAACGGCCTTTACTGCTGATCACGAGACACAAAGACAGGAAGAGAAAGCCCGTGAGCTTCGTCTGGCTGCACTTAAACCAGCCCATAACAAGGCCTTGTGATTGGTCCGTTCTCATGCAGGTCAGTCCTGGCCTGCGATGACTCATGTGGTCCATATTAAAGTTCAACCTTTTTTTCCCGTACACAGCCCCAACAGACCTCATTTCTGTGTCCTCGTCAGACGCATCAGGAACGTCCACTTTCGGCAGACATCTAGATGTCGCGTTATTGTTCATGTAAGAAGTCTTTGTTCTCACTGAGAAGGAAACCGAGGCAAATATACGAGAGAATCAGGAGGACAGGAATGGCGGTCCTCTTACGAAGCACACACTGAGTGAGGAAAATAAAATACCCAGAGAAAAATACCCAGCATGCAACAGTTCTGCGGCCAGAAAGCAGCGCCGATGAAGAGCGGAGGATAATCAACACAGACGGGTCTCTACGGACGTACGTTTCGACTGATGAACAGACAGACTACAAACAGACTTTGGGGCGATGCCGTTATAGAAAAGTAATCAACAACCATTAACGAATATATCCGAACATCCACAAATCCACATTTCACTTGGGTTACACTTGCCGGAATCCGTAATTCCCTCACGAACCTCTCCCTTTCTCCCTCTTGGAATTCACGACCAAAAAAATCAACCAAATAAAAGCTAATCGTGTTACAGAAAAACAAAGCACTGTGACTGGAGACTCCTTCCCTGATATGATCCCCCCGCCGTCATTAAATAACGTCACCTTTTCGGTAATTTAGGTGTGCATTATTAGTCTTATCGGAGATTATATGGAGCGTCTGCCGTACAAGTCCACGCGATTGAAGCGGTTATCTGAGCCACGTCCCAGTAAATTAATCAGCACCTTCTGTCCAATCACAATCGATACTTCATTCAACAGCGCCGTGATAGGTCAAGTCTTTTATTATATATTATTTTATATCTACAAAGGGCACCTTAAATGCAGGTGGACATGATAAAACTGTCCTATTAGTGTAGGCTCAAGGTAGGTGAACTTAATGAACTAAAAGCAATATAATATAATATAATATAATATAATATAATACGTTTTCTTACACTGACAGGAATGAATAAACGGTCAGAACTCGATGGAGATTTTGAGCTCAATAAGTTTCTGATGGCGGAAACGGACAATACCTGTGAGGTTGTCCACCTCGGGGAACTCGTCTCGATTTCTAAGCTGTAACTGGGAAAGCTCCGTGGCAGATATGCACCTTTTGTGCCGCTCGAGAGCCTTGATACGGATACCGTTCTCATCCCGACTTAATTACCATTTTTCATTTTGTGATGAAATCCGGATTTGGATGGGAGATAATGAATAATAAATGAGAGCCGGATGGGAGTGTGGGACGGAGGGATGGCAGGGGAACACACGGACTCTGGATTAGGGCAAGAGAAGACATGGCAAGGAAGGAGACAGTGTGAAAGGGCTGGCGAAAGAAACGCAGACTGAGAGCCGAGGAAAGAGGAGAAGAACGCGACGTGCCGATGATCGCTTATCCGATATACCCCAACACTTCACGAGAAAAGTACACACTGCTCCTTTTCATCCGCTGGTCTGGTGTTTTCCAGCAACATTTCTTCCTCCTGACCAGATGCTGGACCGGAGATGACACACAACACACACACACACACACACACACACACACGATTATAAAATATGAAGGTCAGCAGACATTACGGAAAATCACTGCCTTCAATAAATAAATAATAATTTTTTAAAAAGGCAGCACTGGATGCACTCTTGATGATTTTTTTTCCCTTTCCAAGTAAAGTGGGCGGTCCTAATCCGTACTCACCAATCAGAAGGCTGATGTCACTCATCCCTCCCACACAGACCCCGCTTTGTGGTGTCTCCGAGTCTGAATGGCCTGGCGAGTGCACTCAAACTAGCACGTGAAAGCTAACCTAACGAGTAACGCCCACTGTGCAAATCCTGACACGTGGACGTTTAGTCTCAGTAAACTTTAAACTCATTTTCAAAACACTTTCAAAGATAATAAAGTGTAAACTGGGATAAAACGCCGTACAGTATGAAAACTGAACAGTGCGTTGCGTTCTGTAATTAAAAGAAATGATGGTCCTTCCAGTTTTCTCCATCTCCCGCCCATTCTGTAATCGCATTAGGATCTCGGCGGCGTTCGTGTAAAAGCTCCGCTAGCGAAAAACCCCGAGGAGCGCAGCAGCGCAGAGCGAGCGCCGAGGACCAGCTGGTTAACGGATCGAAACGCACGCGCCCGGGCCATAAAGAAGCATTGATTAAGCTTAATTAGGCACTCTCCTATTTACGAGTGTGCTCGCGGGCAGCGTTTTAAAAGCGAGGTACCGGATCAATTCGCCCATAATGAAGAACATTGATGTTGGCACTTTGCGGCCGCGGCGTCTACGCTTCTCGAAGACGGCGCTTAATGAGCGAGCCAAAACACTTGTAAGCCCGACTGCTTCCTTTATTTTCCACACAGATCATAATTGAAGGCAAGGAACGTCGTCGTGCTCGAGGAACGCTCGCAGACCGCACAGTCACAGACGGTCGGAACCTTAAACACTACCGGCCATGATGCATTGTGGGGAATAAGAGCGGTGCAGGACACACTGGAGAAATACTCTGAAATGAGCACTGGAGGAACATGTGTGATTACTGTTTATGCATAATTAAGAATGAAGAGGCCTCTGACCTGGCTTTAAATTACTCTCTCTCTCTCTCTCCCTCACATACACACAGTCTAAGGCAGGGTCATCTGCGTGCATGTTCAAAGCATCCAGGTTTCATTTTATCCTTTAAGTGCAGCTTAATTGGCTGTGTGATCCCACGTGAGCGCGTTTGCGGCAGTGCTGCTTCCATCGCTCTTCACACACACTTTAATCATGGCACCTGGGCCCCAGCCAACATGAATTAGCCACGCTGAAAGCTCTGCACCGAACCTTGGCTGCTTTATTTACTCCTTTGTTCATTTTGTTTCGTTCACTGACTGCGTTTCTCTCTCTCTCTCTCTCATCTCATCGTCTGCCCACTAGAGAGCCCAAGCGACGCGAAAGAGCAAGAACCACGGCCAAGATCTCACAGAATGTGCTAATCAACATGCTCATAACCAGACTTAAAACAAGTCAGGGCTGAAGAGGACTCGTTTCCAAAACGTACCAACTTCACATTATTTGGAGCAGGATAATAAATTGGCCTTCCGTCTAACGCATATTGATGAGCTGACTGGCTAGCAAACGTAGGAAGGACTCGAGTATTTGTTTCATCTTTAAACGAAAGATAACGATCTTGGTGTGTAGTACTACTACAATTCCATATCCGATATTACTTAGTTATAGTTGCATATGGTCTATCTTAAGCAAACGGGCAGGAATCGACGAGAGAGACATGAAAAATTCTGTTTCGGTGGGTGTGGAGGTTCTTCCCGGAAAAACGCACCAACGCAAAACCATGTGATGCGTTGTAAACGATGCACAGGACTAGACCAAGATCACGTCAAAGGACTACTAGACCTCCCTGTGCCCCTCACCAGGCCCGGATGCAGAACAGCACCCCTGATGGCTGTGTAAGCGTTGGTATCATCAACTGCCGGATCCAGCAAAGAACTACAGCTGATTGAGGCGAGCGCTCAAAAACTACCGTAGTAGAGAGGATCAAAAACACCTAGCCGAAGTTCAGCGACTCTAGGGGGCCAATAATTGCTGCACAAGCTATATTTAACAAGGAATCTGCTGGACCCTGAGTAATGTTAGTAAAATTCCCCTGCTATAGACTCTACTGTTACTCATGTGTTCCCAGATGTTTCTGGATGGATTAGTGTCATCACTCGCGAGTACTCGTAGCGCCCTTAAGTCGCACTCTTTCCGAATCTGTGGCTCTCTTCATCCTAAAACTCTCCCACGTCTTGGTCTGCTGGTGGAACCGTTCCATCGTGGCCTTTAAGCCCGTCGTGACGGTATCCCGTAAATCCCTCGGGATGAAAGCATCCACCAAATGAATAAATGCAAATAGTTTACGTGCGAGCCGACGACGGCTTACGACAGATACGCGGCGAGTCGTCGCCACGTAAACGGGCTACACTCGTGTTATCGCGTTCCTGAAGGCTTCATCATGACACTGGCGGAAAAAGAAGAAGAAAAAAAATCCCATGGCATGCTAACTCGTCAAAGCCCGAGTAAAAAAAGGAGGAAATGCACACGGACTCCGAGTACGGAGTGAAACAGCTTTCCTTTTCACCTCTCTCTTTCTATGTTTCACTCGTTCGTTCTCCCTCTTTAGAAATGTCTTTTAACTCAGTCTTTGCAGAGGAAAACTCATTTCAATCTCAAAGGCCACATCTGCAGAGCCAGAGAAGGGCTCTAAATGAGTGGAGCTAATCCTGTACCGCGGGGACGCGCCATGGAAACTCTTCACACGCGGGAGGACACGAGGGCTGGAGACAGAATGCACTGATAGTTTACTTCAACTGCACCTGAAGCCTTTTTTCCCCCCTCCCCTTCTTCTCCCTCCTCTACTTTAGATGCCCGTCACCGTTTTTTGAAGGTGGGAGAAGTGTGCAAGCCGGGAGATAAAAAGGGTATTTGGACGGCGCTTGAAAGTGTCCATCAACCTGAAAGGTGATTCATCCGTTTGGACAGAAAAGTTGGGTGCGAGTCTGGCCTCGTTACTACTGGCAACCCGAGAAATAGTGGACAGATTACAGAGCTCTTCAGGACGTAGGGGTGTGAATTAGATTAAAATTAAATAAATAAAAAGGTCGGGGATTGGAGGGATGGGGCGGGGGGGAGAGAGCGCAAGAGACTCTATTATAAACATTATTATGGATGCAGCGAGGTGAACAGTGCTGTCTTGTGTCACTGGCCTTTCCTGAAGTGCTGTACCTTTCTAATTGCCCTTTAAGATGCCCTGATCAATGGCCCAGCAGGCACCACTGCCTGCCCACCCCATTACGGGCCACTCGCCTTTGAAGCCTTGGAGCCAGCGGGGTCTCCGCCACCAGACTCAACCCGATTTAATTCATCTGAAAGGTTATCCACACACACACACACCTCCGCCCTTCCTCCGATCCAAATCAGGAGATTAGACAACAGAAGGCCAGAGTCAGAGCTCAACCTCCCCAGCAGTACTGATAAATGAGAGGCGATACCAGCCAGGTTAGAGCGCTGCAGAGCATCATGGGATGAGGATGAAGTGAGGAATGCACGCATCCACTCTGCATGGACCATGATGAGGTGCAATTTGCGGGGGGGGGGAGCAAGGATGCTGCAAGAAGAGAGAGAGAGACGGATTGGAGTGAGATCAGTCGACATCCTCTCGCTGTACTTTGCAGCTTTTTCGCTGAATATTTGCAGCTTTAAATGTCAGAGGTGCGAGCGGATCAAACGGATCAGGTGTGAGCTGCACTTCTCTCTTTCGGCACTAGGGTACACCTCCGTCTAACGGGAGATGGTCGGTGAGATAACTGCCATGCGCGCACATACGTTCCCAACCTGTTCCATCAACGTTACTGAACGACGCGGTGTACACCTGTGATTTGTCGATCCACTGGCTGCGTCAATCAGACTAGCAGGTTTAGGACGCTGATTTCCAGATCGGATTTTCCAGTTTCATTAAAATCTTTAAAGACGTTTTGTGCTTCGAGGCTGATACAGCTAACGAGAAATAGAAGTCTGTCTTGTTCAAATTTTTACGCACCCGCGTCTATGTCACACAGCGTTGGGATTAAGTTATTTTTTTTTAGCTTCAGTGGACAGTTCTACCGTCGTGCTTTAGGGCAGGTGTCCCCAACCCCCAGGCTGCGGACCAGTGCCGGTCCGTGGGCCATTTGGTACCGGGCCGCACAGAAAGAATAAATCACTTACATTATTTCCATTTTATTTATTATCCGAGTCTGAACGATGTTTTATTTTGACCGGATTCTCTCCATTACATCCGTCTATGACTCCGCTTGTCTCGGTCACGTGATGCGGAGGGGCAGAGCAGATGTTACTTGTGTTATGTTGTTGGCGTGATGTTACCGGGACGCTGCTAATAAAGTTGCGATTTCACATTGGATTCACGTTTATTATTATATTTTAAAAACACCCCAGTTTTTATGCCGGTCCTATCATTTTATTTTGTTGTATTTATCCGCCACACCTTAAAGGCCGGTCTGTGAAGATATCGCCTGATCTTAAACCGGTCCGTGGCGCAAAAAAGGTTGGAGACCACTGCTTTAGGGGACAGGGTCTAAGGAGAGGGCTAGGTCAGGCTTGCCAAAGAAACCAAATTGCCTTAAGGGAATTGCTCGTGTTTATAGATGATAGTAAGTCACGCCGCTTCCCAAGGACCAGATGTGACTCAAGGACCATAGTTACACAAAAAAGTTATCGGCTATGTTAAATGTTAATGCCTCGAAGCTCCAGTGCAAAACCAAGTAGCAAACGTAGCACACTGACCCCGTCATGGTTCATCCGCTGCTCCTTATTTGGTGTGAGGAAAAAGCAGCTAATTAGATTTTTTCACTACTTCTTTAACCACCTTTTCATTCTAATTGTTCACTCAGCCAGCTCATTAAATAGATTTTTTCCCCTGGTCATTAAGAATAGAAATTCTCAGAAGTAATTGCTCAGGTCAAATTTCTATTCTTGTTCACAGTGGCAGAGTTTCAGAAGTTGTGGTTTCATGAAGTGTTTCTGCACGATTTTTTATTTTTTTTTGGAGAGAACGACGGCGATGTTCTGGGACAAACTGAGGAATGGAGGAGAAACGAGAGACGGGGAAGTGACCTGTGGATTCGTCTGAATGGTTGACCTTCAGGAGAGCGCTTACTTGGAGGAAGTGTGACTGTAACAACCCCAAAGTCAGGAGAATGAATTTTTCTTTTCTTCAAGATGACACGATGCAGATCATGTTACGTAAGCAGCAAGCACCCGATAAGATTCTGAGACTTTTTCATGTGCTGTGATGTGATACGTTGTGTAATGGCGTAAATTTCCATCACGGGGACTGACAGAGTGAGAAGCCACGCCTCCTTCAATGAAACCAACAGCCATAGGTGTCGTGTCTCCTTCACTATGACTGACAGGGACACAGGCCACACCTCCTTCACTATGACTGAGGGACACAGGCCACACCTCCTTCACTATGACTGACGGACAGAGGCCGCACCTCCTTCACAGACACCAAGACTGACCTAGGAAACTCCTCTTCCTTTAAACTACTTGTGATGGAGACTTGTTCAAACCACTTTATTATGTTTTTTGATCTGTCTCTCTCTCTCCCTGTCTGTCTGTGTCTCTCCCTCTCTCGGTCTGTCTCTCTCTCTCTCCCTGTCTGTGTCTCTCTCTCTCTCACTGTCTGTGTGTCTCTCTCACACCCTGTCTGTGTGTCTCACTCTCCCTCCCTCTCTCCCTGTCTGTGTCTCCCTCTCCCTCCCTGTCTGCCTGTGTCTCTCTCCCTGTCTATTTGTGTCTCTCTCTCTCTCCCTGTCTGTGTATCTCACTCTCCCTGTTTGTCTGTCTCTCTCTCTCTCCCTGTCTGTGTGTCTCTCTACCTCTCTCTCCCTGTCTGTGTGTCTCCCTCTCCCTCCCTCTCTGTGTCTCTCTCCCTGTCTGTGGAGGGCACTTTACAAACCACCATTAACTAAAAAATTTGCTGAGCTCCAATGGAGGATTTTACATGGAATCGTGTCTGTAAATTCTTTTATCTCCATTTTAAACCCTGTGGTCACACAATGTTTTTAAAAGACAACCTGAGGTCATTTCATGTGGATTTTACTTTTCAGATTTGTATCTAGGGTTTTAAATACGTTCGAAAGAACAGGTATAAGTGTCAGCTGATCAATTTTATCTTTGGTCAGGCAAAAATGTCAATATACCTGAGCAGGAAAAACAAAGTGGCATAGAACACAGACTGCGATGCCAAGAAAGATCTCTCCAGACTGATCAAATCCCGAATTTTGATCGATTTGAACTTTTACAGAAGTCTGGAGATGTTTGAGGCGGTGTGGTGTTGCGAGGAGGCTCTGTGTTCTGTAGTGGAGGGAGAACTTTGTTTTACACCAACATTAGGCTGAAGATATTCTTAGTGACTAGTCTTTTGTTGCGCTGACCTATTTTATTTACCTCATTTATTACACAATATATTTATGGGTTTTAATGCTATTTAAATATCTATTTATTTATTTATTGACTCACATTTGACTTTTATGTGTATAATGAGACATTTTGTTAAATAAAGGATTGTAAAAAGTAAAAAAAAAAAGTCTCCCTGTCTGTCTGTGTCTCTCTCTCCCTCACTCTCTCCCTGTCTGTCTGTGTGTCTCTTCTCTCCCTCTCTCTCTCCCTCTCTGTCTGTGTGTCTCTCTCTCTCTCTCTCTCTCTCTCTCTCCCTGTCTGTCTGTGTCTCTCTCTCCCTCTCTCTCTCCCTGTCTGTCTGTGTCTCTCTCTCTCTCTCTCTCTCTCTCTCTCTCTCCCTGTCTGTCTGTGTTCTCTCTCTCTCCCTGTCTGTCTGTGTCTCTCTCTCCCCTGTCCGTCTGTGTCTCTCTCTCTCTCACTCTCTCTCTCCCTGTCTGTCTGTGTCTCTCTCTCTCTCACTCTCTCTCTCCCTGTCTGTCTGTGTCTCTCTCTCTCTCTCTCTCTCTCTCTCCCTGTCTGTCTGTGTGTCTCTCTCTCTCCCTGTCTGTCTGTGTCTCTCTCTCACTCTCTCTCTCTCTCCCTGTCTGTCTGTGTGTCTCTCTCTCTCCCTGTCTGTCTGTCTCTCTCTCCCCATCTGTGTCTCTCTCTCCCTCTCTGTCTATGTCTCTCTCGCTCTCCCTCTCTCCCTGTGTCTCTCTTTCTCCCTCTTTCTGTCTGTCTCTCTCTCTCTCTATCCCGAACTCTTCATCCTCCCTGGAGGAGTGAGAAAGAAGAGCGAGTCGCTGCTTTAGGGCTCGATATGAGGGTGTTAGTGAGGAAATGAACACGACCGCAACTTCACACACACACACACACACACACACACACACACACACCAAGATGGAGAGAGGGAGAGGGAAAAAAAGAGCATGTGACTCTTTGAAGCACTCTACCAATGAGAGAACCTGGTCGCCATGGACACCGCTCCATCAGGCCCCACAGGTTGTCTCAGCACAGCTCGTCACACCTGTGTGTGAGTGTGCTCGTTTCTGGACTCCTGACAAGTCTGCATGGGTGAGAATTTTTCCATGTGTCTAAATGGCCCCACTTTTACACTCAGACACACACAACTCGAACACATACACTTCGATTCTTACAGGCCAGATACACACACACACACACACAGTCAGATACATCCACAATCAGAACTGAACACACACAGACACACACGGAACTCATACACATTAATACACTATTTAATACATACACAACCACACAAAGACCCATTTGAACACGAAAGGACAAACACACACCACACATACACACACACAAAGTACACAGATGCACAAAGACACACGTACTCGCTCACACAAAGATTCACACACACACACACACACACACACACACACACACACACACAGATTCTACATCTAATTTATAAGGAATTAAGAATGTGCAGATCTTGAAGTCGTAGAAACGTGTGCAGACTCCTCCTCCGCTTCACACGTTTCTCATTTCAAGGTTAAAATAAGGTTAAAATAGTAGCGTTACTTTTGACCGAATGACGGTGATTAAATCAGCTTATCGTCTGGTAAAAGTGCGAGACAGACGCGTGAGCACTGAGCGTTCCTTTGAGCTCCGGAGGAATTTGTTATGATGCATCTGTTATGATGATGATGTTGACGGCTGCAATTTTGAGCAAAGGAGGTTAAAAGCAGTTGGAAAACGGGAAGAAAAAAAGAGAGAGAAAAAAATGCCGGAGAAACCAAGTTCCTCTCGCTGTACTTTAAGTCGCAGCGCTGCCTTCGAGCATCAGCAAATCGGCAGCTTTAAATGTCAGCGATGTGAGCGGATCAAACGGTCAGCTCCGTTTCTCACCTTCAGCACCACAGCGGGCCTGGGTTCTGCTGTGATTTTTCCACAGCATCCGTCAAACTGACAAAACCCACTCATCGTTGAAGGGGGGAGAAAAGAAAGAATTCCTGATGAATTAAAAAAATTAAAATGTAATAAAAATATTAATTTTCCCACAACGCTGCCAAATTCTCCAATCTGATTGGTCGGAAGGCAGATCTGACGGCAATGCAGTAAATGCGCTCATCTTAACGCGTTCGTCCAGATCGTGCGGTCACGGATCGTTGTCGAGTGTTTTAGTGTTTAACACTTCTAGAAGGAGTCTCCAGTCTCAGAGCTTTGTAACGGTCTTCACGGGAACTTCTTCAGGACAGAGGAAGCTTACAATTCGGGGTTCCGAACGAACGTGACAAGAGAGCGAGAGAGAGAGAGAGAGGGAGAAGTAATCCATAAATAAATGAAAAGTCGGAATCTTTGGTAAATCGGTGTGGTATTGGAGGAAGTGAACACTTTTGGAGATGCAGGAATTGGAGCTTATTTTCCCAATAAGAGCTCTCACCCTGTCGCAATTAATTTCTTACGCAAGTACCCATAAAAGGTGCAAAGAGAAAGCAGGCGAAATGCTAATGACACCACACACACACACACAATTCTCCTGCCCTCTGATTCTGTCATAAGGACGCATGTTCCTCGCCAGTAGCTATGAGGAAATGAAGGTCTATTCTGAATAACAGCTTTTCCCGCCCAAACAGACGGTATTTTAGCTCATAGCTGCTGGCTAAGTCACCCAACAAGCCTAAGATCCATCTCTCAATCACACGCATCTCACTGCCTGTGATGACCGCTTCCCCGTCTCTGTATTCTGAGAGCCAGCTCTTCCATAACACCTGATAACTGCTCCACTACGAGGTCACGATGCGGTCTCCCGGACTGGACACGCCTCCCTCTGCGCTTATCACGAGCCGCTTCATAACTAGACTTTACTCTGCATGGCGTTTAAAATCCACACCCCCAGACGACCGTGCGAGTCTTCAAAACACTCCCCAGCGGTTGGCCAGACGAGGCTCCGTCCTCACTTCACGCGCTTAAATTGGTGCTTTTGAGCTTGTGACATCGAATATCAGGAGATAATTACAGCAAAGCTGGGGGGAAAAAAAAGAAAAAAAGAAGCCCTCATTCACACTGATACACTCTCATTCCACGTGAATAATTAAGGCTTGCGACTAAGGGAAGCGCACGTAAATTACAAACCGGTGTAATTAGTGGCGTTAAAAGGGACGAGATGCGAGTGATGCGACGTGCTGCTTGCTGTCTGACCCTTCGGTTTCTCCAACGTGAGGAGAGACGAAGCGAGACTCGGACAGGAAATCAGGAGTGACGTTTCTGAGCCTTCACACAAATCTTCACTTCGTTATCAGATGTTTATCGATGGACTCCTCGTAACTATAACTGCAGTACAGACTGATAGCAAATGAAAGTATTGCTGTGTGTGTTGGGGGGCACTTATTTTTGCTCACATTCTATGGGCTCACTTGTCTCCTTTGAGTTCCTCGTCACTCGTTCAAATCAATCTACAGTTCTCGAATGAAATATTCAAATCCCGATGGGTGTGGTCCCTTCCATGATGCCCCCCCCGAGGCGAACGTGTGAGACAGTACTTTTCTTTTATTAGCCTTTGATTATTACAAGCGGTTTGGATCCTACTTAAGCGGACTTTCACCGCTGTATTTTCAAACTGGTCGGCTGTTCGCTACATTACCCACGATGCTGTGCTGTTAGCGGTGTAGCGGGACTGAGCCATCGCCACGTCTCTTTCTAAAGACAGCGATGCGGCGGCGCTTTAGTCCTTTAGTCCGGCCGGCTCTCTCAGCTCCTCCTGTACGCGCTGCTCAAACAGATCGGCTTCTGGTGCTCTCACGGCTAATGCCACCGTCGCTAAACGAGCCTTCTTCACTAGCTCGACGTCGTGCAGGTAGGCGCACTGCATTCTGGGACCCCGGCATTTGCGCCGTGACTTTTACGTGATCGTTAGTGCGCCATCGATTTCAATTTAGTGTGACGCACGAAACGCAACTTCTCACAGGACTAACGGAACGCGGCGCCGATCACAAAACGCATCGGAAATATCCAAACACACTTAATGGGCTGATGGAGTTCTAGTCCATCGTACAGTTCTCCAACGTCCGGGACGTGCGCTGTACTCTTGCAAGGGGCAAATACATACGTGCTTCTGTCAACTAGATGGGATTATTCTCTTATCTGGCGTACCCAGGGGCTCTATTACAAATTTACAACGAGCTCAGATTGCCTCTGGCAGAACCGTGATATACCCCAGAGTGAGACCTGCGTGTGTGTGTGTTATTCTGCCACTTAAATCTCTTTAGTGCTGTTGTGCACACCTGATCTCTCAAATTTGTATCCTTTTTGGTCTTAATTGTCTAGCCATAGTGAAAACGTGTGTGTGTGTGTGTGTGTGTGTTAGTTATGCTCCATCTAGATCACGCGGATCATAAAACGCCATTATTTCCGCCGGCCTAGCAGAATTTCTTCATTCCTCAGGCCCCGAACGCTGATATTTTCTCCAGGTTTCTCTCATCCCTGCTCCGTAAACGCCACGCAATCAACTCGTGCAGACGCTGGAGAGTCGTTGTAGATGACCTCTGGTCCGGTGAGAGCTAAAAGCCCGACTAAAGCGAGTAAAACTTCTGAAATACGGCTTTTGACCGGCTGCTTTATCGACCTGAAAGTAGACTTGATCGCGCTTTCTTTTTATTTATTAGTTAATATTCTCTTAGTACTTAAACGGTTACCGTGAAGCTCTTTGAAAACGTGTTTGTCTCTCCCAGCCCCCCCCTTTCTTTCTATAAACACGTGTTCAATACGTCACGTTTGATGTTAGGAGAGCGCTTAAAAGTGCATTTCTTTTATTTGAGCTCCTCCTCATGTGAAACAGCGGCGAGTAATAATCCGAAATCACACGCGACAAAACGTACGATTTATTCGGTCATAACTCGTGATCATAATTTCCACCTGAGGCAAATCTCAAAATGAACACAAAGATTATTATTATTATTATTATTATTATTATTATAAGACTGAACGTGTGGATATTCCTCCTTTCTAACGGAGTGCGTCTGAAGCAGCCGGATGCTCGACACCGCATAACCCGAAAGCAAACAACCGCTAACAGGATTAGCGCTTTCTTCTTTCATCGCTTCTTTAACGCTGTCTTCCTTCAGTGACTCTTAAGTGTGTGTGAAAAATAAAGCCCATCACGGCTGGAACACCGCCACAGGTAGAATGTTGAAATCTGCTGGGTGGAGATACAGAAGTTCGGTTTGGCCCAGAGGAACCTTCTACCTGCTATCACCCACAAGATATAGAGTCTGATTGTACTGCGTAGAATAACGATAAAGTCTACTCTATTCAACGCACTTCAGTCTGTATAGACTTTTTGTTTTTGTTTTTTTCAAATCACCGCATCGATGCCCGTCATCGTCGGAGTTCGTCGCGCTGCCGTGTGCACAAGACGGGAGAAACGAAACCTCGTCTACGTGTGATGTACATGGGAACGATCGTGTCTTTGGTGTAAACGAAAATCCATATCTGCGTTGCTTTATGAGCATCTGGTCTTGAATGTACACACACACACCGAGCAGAGCATGTCTGATCTCACAGATCTCCCCATCTATCACTCAGGCATATAACGCTCCAACGTGAGCAGGAATCCTGCCTCGAATGAGCTGCAGCCTCTCTGACGGAGCGCTCCTAATACATACGCTGATCTAAATTGTGATTTATAGATGAGCGTGACATTATATCGATACCGAAGTGTTTTATAAAACTGTATCTGGGATTCTTGTGTAGATTGTGATCCCGCCACCCAACCCAAGACGCCTGACAATCACGTCACGGTGACGTTTTTGGATGTTTACAGAACTCTCCGTTTGTTTTCACCCACGCTTCTGCCTGTTGGTGATTCCGGAGATATTTCTACTCTCGCTATTCTACTTGGGGGGGGGGGATATATATATATATATATATATCTTAAATTGCGCCTCTGCCTGCCCGATGTGTGTTATTACTCTGTGCGAGAGCTAAGCGGCGTAGCCTTAGCGCAGGGTCTGGCTCGTCTCCCTGTATGGAAACGGGCTTGTGGGATGCAGCTGACAGTCAAGGCCTTTATATTGTCGCTGATTGAAAGTGACAGAGTGAAAGAAGCTCCGCTCGGAAACAATGAAGACAATTCCGCGAGTACTGAAAGCGTGATTACTGAGAGAGAGAGAGAGAGAGAGAGAGAGAGAGAGAGAGAGAGAGAAAGGAGTCTTCTATTAGTGCCGACACCCAGACAGCTGGATTATAATCTTTACACCTTTTTCTCTCCGTTTTTTCCACATCACTCCCAACTAGTCATATTCTGATTTCATTTTCAAATACTGCCAATTACCTGCCGTTTTATCTTTGTTTCACAACACTATCACAAAGCACAAAGTTACACAATGTATCCATTTACTTTCAAAGTACGCAACCAGCCAAGCAGAGGTGTGAAGCTCCCTCTTTCAGACCGTACGAGATGATACGATACGCACGGCGTACGACGCAACACAAAAAATTAAAAACACGGTTAAACGATTCGATTCAGTTCGATACGATTCGATTCAGTTCGATACGATTCGATTCAGTTCGATACGATTCGATTCAGTTCGGTTAGACAGAACATATAATGAGTGGAATCTATGCTTCCATACACATCAGCCTGGGGTCTGCTTTCCAAGCCAAGGTACGGGTTGATGTTTGAAGCTTGCTTCTTTAGTTTTGTGCTGGGGCTATGAGGAAAGGAAAGGAAGTCCTATACAAAAGCGTTTCCTTAAATATAGATGTACCTTTACCCAGGTCCAGATCTTCAGTGGCGTCACAGCGATGTGGTTTAGGACACAGAGGGACTTCCTGTCATCAGTAAGCTGAACTGTAGCCAAACGCTAACAGTAATAAGGAGGTAGCTGTGCAGATGGTAAAACAGTGCTTTGTGTCTTAAAAAGAAAAAAAAAGATCAGGGTGCTATGAAGCTAACGAATGCTACCGAGTAACAGAAATCAAGTACGGATTTGAGGATATTATTATCTGGGAAAGATTTTGGGTAAGACCTGGTATCTTCTTTCATCTTTAAACTGAGGAACCAGACATTCGACACTAAACATGTCTGAAGTGATGCACTACATTTAAAGAAGAGTTTTGAAGGTTTCATTTTCGCTGAATCATCCATTTAAACAAAATGACTGTGTTTATCTGTTTATCGGTTTTTTTCAGTGTATTATACACTTGACAGATTTTCATCCGGACCGAGATAGACGCGTCACGCCCTCTCGAAACCTTCTATAACGGCAGCCTTCGACAGTAAATATACATCTTTCATTCATCTTCAGAGAGCGCTTTAACCCAGGGTTTGGGTGGCGGTGGATCCGGAGCCTATCTTGGGAACACTGGGTGTGAGACCGGAATACACCCAGGGGCAATTTACAATTTCCAGTCCACCTACTGGTATATTTTCGGACAATGGGAGGAAACCGGAGAACTGGAGGACACCCATATGGACATGGGGAGAACATAGAGAACTCCCAGGAGGAGATGAGCAGCAGTAATAAATCCACCTATCCTGTGCACAGAGGGCAGCTGAGGTAAGCGCTAAGATGCTCAAGTATTCTGGTGATCGTAGCTGTGTCTCTTAGAGGTGGTCATGAGGGGGCAGTTGTGGGCAGCTCATCTACCCCGATGAGCCATGAGAAACCCCAGTGTGATGAGCACTACGGCGTGTATACTGGACTTCCGATGGAGAATGTTTATCAAGTCTGTCCAGGGTGGTGGGAAATGAGCTTTTTATCAGGCTCTCGCTCACACACACACACGGTGGTGAGTATGTCTGATCAATATGCATCCTATGGAATGAATATCTGGCAGCCAATCAATCCGCCAGTGTTTGGAGAGGTCAAAAAGAGTACATCTATGGTACACATGGGAAATCCACACACAAAGGGAGTGTGTGTGAGAGTGTGAGAGGGATAGTGCGAGTGCTGGTGTGTGTGAGCTGGATTCGCTTTTCCATTGTGCGCTCAGCCCTCCATGTCAACCACACAATGGGCTGGTCTCAAGTTGGCCCACCTTCTCCAGTGAACATAAATATATGCCATGGGCCTTTGTGCCGTGTGTGTGTGTGTGTGTGTGTGTGGGGAGAGTGGACAGCGTAGGGGCCTCGGGCCCGTTCCGATAAGGCCTTCGGCTGACATTGTCCTCTAGAGATAAAAAGGACTGAAATGAAATCTGAAGGCTGAAAGAAGCCTTTTCTCCTCACACCTCCCCCTGGAGCTTATCCGTCATAGAAAAAGGGCTGGAATGGCAGTGCTTGGGAAAGAGAGAGAGGGAGAGAGAGAGAGAGAGAGAGAGAGAGAGAGAGAGAATAAAAAATGCCCAGGCCAGGTACATGACCAGTTTCTCTCAACTTTCCTCTACTTCTTTAAAACAAGTGGGGAAATGAAAGCCGGAGATGGAGCATGCAGAAGAACTTTAAGACACCGCTTCCTCTGGATTATCATCGGCTCCGTTTCCCAGTCAACTGACGATATTACATGTTCATGCTCACTTATGCAGACTGGAATTTTGGGCTTTATTGCAAGAAACTGGCAGAATTGAATGAAAAATATAAATTGAGGAATGAAGAAACTGGTAATCTAAAAGGGGGTGGTGTGGGGTGGGGGGGTTGAAATCGAAACTGGAATTAGAGAATGAAGAGAATCGTGAGAATTTCAGGACTGATGGGAATTGGAGGATAAGAGAAATTAGGGAACACTGAGATTAAGGGGGTAAACGGGAATCTGAAAATGACAGGAATTGTGAAATAATTTGATTTTAGATATGACTGAATATGAAGAACTGGGAACAATACGACTTGGAAAACAACAGGGAATTCAACGATTTTAGGAATTGGAGAGGAGGAATCTGGGAACGTTGGGGATTAATGAGGAACAGGAATTGGTGTGTGACGGTATACAGCCACGGGAATTTGGACACCTTTTTTTTGCATGGGAATTGGGCAATTACGCAACAACAGGAATTGAAGAGGATCATTCGAGAGAAACAGGAATTAGATAAGGATAGAAACGGAAGAATAAAGAACGGAGAAAAGATGGGAATAGGGGCACAATGGGAATTGGAGAACACATGGAATGTGGGAAATTGGATAGTAGTGGGAAATGGGGGACTGCGAGTGCTGAGCTGGTCGGTGGAATTATATATAAACCGGATCTGACTCTGATCACTGTTCCTGGGATCGTTACTTAGATGCTTCTCCAAAGTCCATCATCTCCCGAGCAGGACGAACACTACTCTTCCTTACCTTCATCAGCTTCTACCATCATGAGTAATCTTCGCGCTTACCTCCCCTCACTTTCCCTGGCCATCATTTGCTTCCCCTCACCATGGCCCTCTCATCTCCCTCTCTTTCCCATAACCCCCCCGTGACACCTGGGAGGTGAGTTCTCATTAACCTGCTGCTCTAGCACTCGATAGAACAGCATTTAAAGGAAAAACACATTAACGCAATGTCACACCTCTGTTCCATTCACTCAAGCTGCTGCCAGTGAGGTGCAGCCCCCCCCAACCGCTCTCTCTCTCTCGCTCTCTCAACTGTAGCAACTAAATTGAGCTGTGCAGTTGTGGGAAAATAAAGGGAGGGGGTTTAAAAATTTCCAGCTGGGATTATGAACAACAACTGCACCCCCCGACATTTATCAGTTACACATCTCAACAGCACTCAACCTGACCGACGAAAACAAACCAGGATATCAAACAAGACTGAATACGACATCAAAGTGAAAGAGATTTAGCAATGACTGAGATCGCGGGTGTAGTTCCAGTGGTTGCTATGGTGATGGAAATGCTTTCCTGAATATCCAATCGACAGACTGCTTATGAGTAACAACTAAAAGCAATTAGGGCTTTGATGACATGACGATATTACACCGACAGTTTACACGATGTGTTTTCTGAGAGTGAGGACATCATCTGTACTTTTAATACCCATCTTAGTTGTTACTTGCAGCAAGCATATTGAACATTAAAATTCGGGACTGGGATCCTCACTCCACACTGACACTGTTGCAGAATTCCCACTCCATAATGACAGTGAGGCAGAATTCCCGCTCCATACTGACACTGCTGCAGAATTCCCACTCCATACGGACACTGCTGCAGAACTCACACTCCATACTGACACTGCGTCAGAATTCCCGCTCCATACTGACACTGCTGCAGAATTCCCACTCCATACGGACACTGCTGCAGAACTCCCACTCCATACGGACACTGCTGCAGAACTCCCACTCCATACTGACACAGAGGCAGAATTCCCGCTCCATACTGACACAGAGGCAGAATTCCTGCTCCATACTGACACAGAGGCAGAATTCCTGCTCCATACTGACACTGCTGCAGAATTCCCGCTCCATACGGACACTGCTGCAGAACTCCCACTCCATACTGACACTGCTGCAGAATTCCCGCTCCATACGGACACTGCTGCAGAACTCCCACTCCATACTGACACTGCTGCAGAATTCCCGCTCCATACTGACACAGAGGCAGAATTCCCACTCCATACTGACACAGAGGCAGAATTCCCGCTCCATACTGACACAGAGGCAGAATTCCCGCTCCATACTGACACAGAGGCAGAATTCCCACTCCATACTGACACAGAGGCAGAATTCCCGCTCCATACTGACACAGAGGCAGAATTCCCGCTCCATACTGACACCGAGGCAGAATTCCCGCTCCATACTGACACTGCTGAATATTTCCACATCTGAGAATTGTTCCTAGCGTTCGTTTCCAGTTTAGTCCACAACGACTTTGGGCTTAAATCTGAATACAGATACGGATATTTGGAGCATGATACGGATACAGGTAATGACCCTGCATTACATCCCTACTGTATATATTTTGTACCAATTATTGCAGTTTTCCATGTTTAATGTAAGTAATCATCGAGCAGGAGGCGGAGTTTGCCCGAATACAAATAAATAAAGAAAAATAGCACAACTTATAACAATCTGCTGCCTTTTACATCCAAAAAAACCCAAAAACCTAATAATGTTCTAGGCATACATTTGTGTGTGTGAGTGAGATACGGAGAGAGAGAGAGAGAATTGATTCATCATCCTGTCACACCAGTGTACCGCTGCGCCCCTAACAGACGTGTATCCATCAATAAGAGGAGCAGATTCTTCCTCCTAGCATATGAAGGAGTGTATACACGCGGTGCATAGTAAGCATTTTCGGCTAGATATCAGGCAGGACGGGTTAATAAGCTGGGGAAGCGGCCGGGAAGACTGACACGTTAAAAATAAAAACACAGCCCATTAAAACCCCCTCCACCCACAGCATGCCAGAAAAGAAACCTTGACAAATTGTTAGACAGACGCCTTTTCCCCCTGCACTACACTTGCAGACAATCCTGGAGCAGTTACCCCCACAAACACTCAGACGTAGATGGGGCACACACACACACACACACACACACACACACACATGCACAGTGTTTATTATTCAAGCGTGAAACCAGAGAGGCCCATGGGAGACGAGCCATACATGTAAGAACACATGGAAAGTGTAAGGATCGCTCCCAATGCCAAGCAGGGGCATAAACAAACAAATCCAGAGGCCAGGAAGAAAAAAAAAAGAAATCAGGGATGGCTCTAATTACAGCTAAAAGTCACGAGGAAGCCCGAGAGTGTGTGCGTCGGCATGCGCTGTTGCTGGAGAAACAGTCATCATTAAGCAATTTGTTCTCTTTTATTACCGCCATTGTAATTAGAAATAATTGAATTGCGGAGCGAGGCGTTCGCCGTCGCGCGCTGCCCGTATCCGAGACGCTATCGTTCTCCTCTTATCAACGAGAGCCACAATCATATCTGTGCCATTAGCATTTTGATTGAACACAAAGGAAACACAAAGACCGGGAAGCGTGTACGGACAATGTGTGCACGCGTGCATGCGATCGCTCTCGGGCCAACGTTTTTCCAGGGATGTGCAACTCTACGCAGATACCAAACACACAGAAGACAGACGGAGCGAGGAAGAGATGGGACAGAGATCGACTCCAGAGGTGAGACCCCGTCAGGGTCAGGAGGCGAGGAACAAAAGCGCAAGAAGAAGAAAAAGAAACCAGAGCAAAGTGGCATTCGAGAGACGTTAATGTGGGAGGGATGAAGCAGCGGCATGGTTTGATGGACGGAGGAGAGAAAGCAAGGGATCATGGAGCGAGACTCCTTTGAGACCGGAACGAGAGAAAGCGAATCCTCAGGACACGCAGGGACAGAAAGAGCAGGAGAGTCTCCTGAGGGCGGAGGAGAAAAAAGGGTCACCCAGACAGCAGTGACCGCTGGAGATGTCACATGAACCGAGGAAGAGACGTGTCTTCTCTCTCTCCGTCAGCGTGTGTCTGCAGGCTGATGAATGTAGCGTACGATTCTTCGGATTTAAACAATTACTTTTTGCAGAGAAACTTTATCTGGTATAGAAAGGGGAGGGGGAGGGTGACGAATCAATCTGGGAGCCAAAAAGAGTTGACTCCCATTGGAGAGCCGAGTCAAATTACCTGACTCACTGAAGTTCCCATCACTGCTGCTCTACTGCTCTAGTGTGGAGCTTCACTTCTGTTTTTTTTTTTTTTCACCGCTTTCGCACAGAAACGTCTAGAAATATCAGTAACCCTAGTGAGCGGATTATGATTTCGAGTCCATTTAAATTTCATCGAGTCCATTTTAAATTGTTACTCGACAAGACTTCGCGAAGGCCACAGGGAATACAGATGGGAATAATTAAGGGGAAACTATGAATAGGCGCACACATTCAGGGGGGAAAGGAACCAATCAGAAGACGAGTTTGGGACCGAAACAGGAAACCGAAACAAAAACAGAAGGTCCACTGGAGTCGCCGTAGAAATTCGCGAGGTAGAAAAAGTGACAGGTCTCTAACGAGTTGAATACTCGTCCAGTCGACGGTTTTATATTCACGTTTTCGTTACTCGGTTGGTTTGTTCAGCAAACTTTGTGCTAGCATGTCAGTCGGAATATCTTCACGAAGAAAAAAACGCCTTCGTGAGGTTGCCAAGGTGCGTACTTTCCACGGGTTTGTATTGCCTGTCGTGTATGAGCGCTCCGAGTGGCAAAACGTCATGACGATTTCCATGACTACAGGGGGAAATCTTCAATTCTGGAAGCCTTTCGTGTCAGAATAAATTGGGCTTGACGCTCGGTTGTTTGTTTCAAATAAATATTGACCGATTTGGCTGCGTAGCGTGTTTTTTTTTGTTTTTCCTGCAGAGTTCACGTTACACTGAGGGCCATAAGACAGTAGCTTTAAAAGGTTTGAGCCGTTGACGTCTGCTCGCCGCAACGACCGTTTCTGTGTACAAGCGCGATAAAGGTTGAAGCGCCAATACACGTGGCTTTAGAGGGAAAGTCTCCGCATCCGTTAGAGCAGAGAATATCAAATATAAATATATACAGTCTGGAAAAAACGGGAGGGAGGTGAGAGTCGAGTTGGGGAGTTGAGGTAAGTCCAAAAGGAAGTCACACGCACACAAACACAGAGCGCCACTCTCCCAGTCACCACTCATCAAAGTGGCTGTGTGATCTGCAGAGAACTCGACTGAACACAGATGCTCACCTCACCAACACAGCTCCAGCACAATTCTCTGGTGTGTGAGATCAGACAGAACCGCACACACACGTTCAACCGACGTACACGGTGGGGAGGCATGAGAACTAAGCGGGTCGGTTAGATTGGATAGATCTGTAGACCATAATCATCAGCTCAGGGTGCAGGTGTGAGTAGTGTCTACACACCTGCAGAAACGCCATTTCCACTCGTGTGTATTCTCAAGAATTTTACTCAATGATTAAATACGTTTTCAAAGCCAAAGAACATTTCCTGCCCTTCTGATGATGTAGAGCATTTCGTTCTCTCAAAAGCACTAAAACATTGCGGTTATTTTATCCGGTGGAGAGAGCGGGCTGGAATTGATGCATGCTCTACCGTTTAGGAAACTCTGAGGAGTGTTTACATGAGGAGAGAAAGACTGAGAGAACAATTGCTTCTGCATCGTTCTGAATCACTTTCAGCAGCCGCATTACGATTCATGGATCTCTCGCTCTCTCTCTCTCTTTTGAACAGCAGATACAGAAAAGGAGGAGAGAGGGAAGATGAAATCATGGAAGAATGTCCTTGATGGATAAAAGAGACATTGTACGAGGTGAAGGGGGGGACCCGAGGGAACGCAAGCTTGACAACAGGTTTGTTCATTTCACACACACACACACACACACACACACACACCCAGGAAAAGGTGGACTGAAACTTAAATGAGAGAAAAGAGAGTGCAATTAGCACTGTGGTGCCATTAGCAGGACAGTGGGTGAGGAGTCTGAGAGTGACTGGCAACCCGCTTCACTGCATAAACAGCTCATAGAGAGCTCATGATATATGAGAGAGAGAGAGAGAGAGAGAGAGAGAGAGAGAGAGAAACAGAGATGGCATATGAGACAAAGAAAAGTAAAAAAGAAAAAAGAGAGAAAAAAAAACACATGTGGAGCTGAATGAAGTGGGGATAGAGGAAGGAAAACAGGAGGATGATGGAGAGGAATGGGAGGAGGTAATGAGTCTCTCTCACAAATGTCCACACATTAGCTCTCTCTCCATCCTATGTCCTCCTCTCTGAGTAACTAATGAGCCGGCAACCTGGCCTCCCATTTCACATACACACAGCCAATTTAGAGTCACCAATCCACTCGCTGTTTTGGGGCAGATACCTGGAGCTGTGAGGTGGTGATGAAACGAACCATTTCTGAATATTATTTATATAAACCAACTAGCAAACATGCGCAAATTTAATAAACAAATCATAGCATTCGCCGTGTGTGTGTACATACATACATACATACACACACACACAATACACATTATATATATATATATATATATATATATATATATATATATATATATATATATATATATATATATAGAGAGAGAGAGAGAGAGAGAGAGAGAGAGAGAGAGAGAGTTAATCGTACTTTACTCATTTTAGCTGAACATCATGACTACTGCTTCCTGTCACCTTCCGGTGGAAAAGACATACTGAATATTAAACTGTAAACGTACATGAGGTTCCTAATGAAACATACACACCCAAAAAAAAAAACACCCCCCCCCCCCCCCGAGAAAAAAAAAAAAAAAAGGAACGGCCCTCCTTCGGGGAAAAAAAAAGAAGAAAAAAAAAAAAAAAAAAAAAAAAAAAAAAAAAAAAAAAAAAAAAAAAAAAAAAAAAAAAAAAAAAAAAAAAAAAAAAAAAAAAAAAAAAAAAAAAAAAAAAAAAAAAAAAAAAAAAAAAAAAAAAAAAAAAAAAAAAAAAAAAAAAAAAAAAAAAAAAAAAAAAAAAAAAAAAAAAAAAAAAAAAAAAAAAAAAAAAAAAAAAAAAAAAAAAAAAAAGAGAGAGGGGTGGGGATGGGTACGCAGGAGCACGAGGGAGAGGGAAGGTAAAGGTTTAATAATGGATGCTGCAATCGTAACCCTGTTCACTCATTATCCACATCTGATCGCACTCATGGCGAGGTGTATGCCCTCACCACCAACTAGTTATTACCTGCTTTATTATTTATCAAAACCATTTCCACAACAAGCGGCTGATCGCACAGCCGAGAGCCCTCGGGCCAAACCCCCTGTGTTCCGCTGTTATGCGGGTTAAAACGCATGAGCCAGCCGCTGAGAAACCGGAATCAGACTACAGCTCACACAACATCCACCCGTGACCCTGAACTCCGGCAGAGAGGAGCGTGCATCTCAGAGACGTGATTTTGGTGGTCTGATGTTTTAAAGATACATTTTAAGCAGTCGAGGTTTCAGCGCAATTCAGTTCTGTGCAAAACAAACTTCTAGCTGACGGATTTGGAAAAACCCACTCCTACAGAGACTGGACAGATTAAACGCCTACTTTACCAAGACTGATAGGGAAGCCACATGAACTGACAGACACTACACTTTCACTGAGGTTCACAGTGGCCACACCTCCTTCTCTGAGACCAACAGTAGCCATACCTCCTTCTCTGAGAGTAACAATGGACACTCCTCCTTCTCTGAGACCTACAGTGGCCACCCCTTCTTCTCTGAGACCAACAGTGGCCACCCCTCCTTCTCTGAGACCAACAGTAGCCACCCCTCCTTCTCTGAGACCAACAGTAGCCACCCCTCCTTCTCTGAGACCTACAGTGGCCATCGCTTCTTCTATGAGACCAACAGTGGCCACCCCTCCTTCTCTGAGACCAACAGTAGCCACCCCTCCTTCTCTGAGACCAACAGTGGCCACCCCTCCTTCTCTGAGACCAACAGTGGCCATCCCTCCTTCTCTGAGACCAACAGTGGCCAGCCCTCCTTCTATGAGACCAACAGTGACCACACCTTCTCTGAGACCAACAGTGGTCACACCTTCTCTGAGACCAACAGTGGCCACACTTTCACTGAGACTAACCTCGGCCACACCTCCTTCTCTGAGACCAACAGTAGCCACACCTCCTTCTCTGAGAACAACAGTGGCCACACCTCCTTCTCTGAGACCAACAGTGGCCACACCTCCTTCTCTGAGACCAACAGTGGCCACACCTCCTTCTCTGAGACCAACAGTGGCCACACCTCCTTCTCTGAGACTAATAGTGGGCACACCTCCTTCTCTGAGAATAACAGTGGCCACACCACACGTCACTGGGACACACAGTACAGAATTGCTAAGAATTACTAAGAATGACAGGCAGAGAAGTCACGCCTCCTTCACTGACACTGAAGCCACACCTTTACTAGGACAGATACAAAAGCCACACCTCTTTCATTAATCGGAACACAGAGGCCAAACATCCTTCAATGAATTGATGAAACTAAACATCCTGACTTGCTCAAATTGGGCAGGGCCAGGACTTCCAGAACATTCTGGAAATATACAAACACAACTAAGTAACATCAGCCAAACACAAACATCAGCGTGTGTTTTCACCCATTAAGATGAAAAGTTAACGGCTCCAGGCAGGTCGAAAATTAAAGTCTGCAAATGTTGAATTGAGAGTGACACAATGCTGCGAGCATTAATATCCCAGAATCAATTAAATGCTGAATTAACAAGAGTGTGCAAATAACACTCCGTCAATATTTACTCAAAACACATAAAGAGAGAGCGCAGCGGTTTGGAGAAGGGGGTGTGTGTGATATGACACACTCCTTTAGAAAGGATTAATCTCGCTGGAGAAATTACTTAGATCCGACCTTCACTCATTCTGCCCAAGGCTCTGAAAAGAAGAGTTCAATATCATTTAAACCAAACACGCAGACATGTTTGATGTTTTTTTTGGTTTTGTTTTTATCTACAAATCTAACGTAGCTAACAAGTAAAGTCTCTCTCACCCAAGATCTCTTTTTTTCCACTGAATGTCTGCATCAAACTACATCCAGATCTTCAGCAATACCACCAAGACTCACTCATGTGGTTTAGGACACAGCCTTTAAACACTGTGGAGAAATGCTGTCACAATATGGTGTCGGCCATCTTGGAAAATCAGAATCACCTTTATTTGCTTGTTTGTTTGTTTTTTTTATACCCTTAATGCTAGTTTACCCTAGGCTCCACTCCCCAAAGTTCGAAGACAGAAGTGTACGATAAGACTAGATAATTTGTAAATATCGACTCAAAAGTTTATTTACGAAATTAAACTGCAGCAAGTGTATATGAAGATTGCGGATGTATTTATGGAAACGATTTTGTAAGAAATTGGCTTCCATCAGTTGTTGAGCTGCACGGGCCTTGTAGCTCCGGGGGAAAATTGTCGAAAATTGCGTTTTTGCCGAACTAGAAAAATTACCTAGAAAAACCAGAGTTCAGTCATTTTCTCTTCTACACTCCGAGTTAATGCGAGTGTCCCAGAGTTCCGACTCCCTCGAAGAGAAAGAGAACCACCGAGTTAGTGTTCCTAAATCAAATCATTTTTCCTCGATGCAATAAAGAAAAGTTCGGTCGAAAAAAACTTCAGTGAGTCAACTCAATAAAAAAAAACTAAACTGTAGGCTCCGTAATGCACAGATACAGAGTGAGAGAGAGAGAGAGAGAGAGAGAGACAGACAGACAGAGAGAGAAAGTGTGTGCAAAAGAGAGAGATAGAGAAAGACAGCGAGAGAGAGATAGAGAAAGTGTGTGCAAAGAGAGAGAGAGAGAGAAAGACAGCGAGAGAGAGAGAGAGAGAAAGTGTGTGCAAGAGAGAGAGAGAAAGCGTGCAAGAGAGAGAGAGAGAGTGTGTAAGAGAGAGAGAGAGAGAGAAAGTGTGCGCAAGAGAGAGAGAGACAGAAAGAGAGAGAGAGAGAGAGAGAGAGAGAGAGAGAGAAAGTGTGCGTGCGCAAGAGAGAGAGAGACAGAGAGAGAAAGAGACAGAGAGAAAGACAGTGAGGAAGAAAGAGATAGAGAGAGAAAGAGAGGGACAGAGAGAGAGAAAGAGAGAGACAGGGAGACAGAAAGAGAGACAGAGAGAGACAGAGAAAGAAAGTGAGAGACAGAGAGTGAGAAAAAGAGAGAGAGAGAGACAGGGAGACAGAAAGAGAGACAAAGTAAGAGAGACAGAGAAAGAAAGTGAGAGAGACAGAGAGTGAGAAAAAGAGAGAGAGAGAGACAGAGAAAGAAAGAGAGACAGACAGAGACAGAAAGAGAGACACAGAAAGACAGAGAGATGGCAGATGAGTATGGCAGTGAGGTGATCAGATCAGATGGGTCGAGGGTACAGTATGTCTCCACCCAAACACACACACACCCTCACCGGGCTGCTGGCACAACACAACACAACACAGCTGTTAATAGTGCTCACCGCATTAGATATTTATAAAGCTCGGCCCACGAAGCTGCCAGCACTCGTTTAATATGAAAACACCACTCCGCTGCCTCAAACACATTTCCAGACCTTATGTTTACCGCCGCCTCGGCAAGTCCCAACGCCACTGGGGTTTACGCTCCATTTTAGCAGGAGACTGTGGTCTGGAGTATCAACAATGGGTCCTTGCTTTCAATCTCCTTCTCCCTCCATCATTTTCTCTCTCTCTCACACACTTTCAATAATAAACAACGTAAAGCAAACTCTTAGAAACTAAACCCATCTTCAAAAGACAGCGTTTTACACACAATGAACGCGTACGTCCTCCTCCTATAGAGCTTGGGTTACTGATTGTTGAGTATCCCTGCGTCTGTGTGGGTATCTTCTAAGACTTTGCTAGTTGGAGGATTTCCATGTGTAAATTACCCCCAAGAAGAATGGGGTCCACCAATGGACTGGAAACCCAACCAGAGTGTATTCCTGGCTGGTGCTCAGGTCCACTGTGACCTTAACCAGGATAAAGTGCCTACTGAAGACACTGGTAGATGAGAGTTACATGAAGCAGTGAGGACTTCGGTAGGACTGTCCTCCCTCCGTCTCTGGGGGAGTTAAATATGTTCAGTAATGATGAAGGGATCAGGCCAGATTCTCCATGCTGTTGGATGGATAGAGCTAGAACAGGTCAAAGGTTACATAACTATTTATGAACGATTTGGCAGCAGGGGGGTTTCATTTCCTGGAGACTCCATCTACACACAGCTGCAGGGTCTGCTTCCTTCCTCTGGCTTAAAAAAAGAAAAGAAAAAAAGTCTATTATCTGCTGGAGAACGTCCTTCATGCCCGTGCGGCATGAAGAGAGGACACGGAATGGGGCGAGCGTGACTAAATTCGGTTTTTAATAGCATGGTGCGTCGATTCCTTATCTGATTGCCTCGGTTCTGGTCTGGTCTCTCCTTCTTGCTGTGTGGACTTGCAGTGCCAAGCTCTCCAAGCCCAGAGCAAGTGACCTCGTTGGCAAGTCCTACGAGGACCGTTTGGTCATTAATGAGCGAAGAGGGCGTAATTAGCCGGAACGGGCAACAAGGCGGGCATGGGGGCGGTAGACCTGGGCAGGCAGTCGAGGGGCAACAGAAGTGTTAGGTGCCGCCTGAATTTCATTTCATGCCCTTCTTCCTACACACATACACACTCATAAATGCATGCTTTTCTCCTGGCAGCTGGCTGATGAGCTGAGCAGTGATTAAGAGTGAGTGAACACATCATTTCCTTTGTCACTGTGATGAGGCCTGGGAGAAAAGCCCTCGGGTGGGAAAAGAAGAGAGAGAGAGAGAGAGAGAGAAGAGAAAGAAGAGGATGCATGTGATTAGGTGTGCCATTTAAATGACATTCACACTAATCGCTGACATCAGGTTAGTCGCTAGGAAAAAAGAAATACCATCGAGAGTTTTCGCAGCTAATGGTGGAGGTGCCGGAGCTTCTCAACGACGGCGCCGAATCTCGCCTTGTTCCTAATTCCATTTGTCGAGAGTCGCGGTTAAGCAGGCGAGTGGGCCTGTGGGAAATCACCCACAATTCCCTCTCTAGACCAACACCGCACACCCTTGTGCTCACTTGGGCACACACATTATAATGACTACTAACTCACCTCTCAAGGAGTTCTGTTTAACAGCGTCCTTTCCATCAGTTCAGGCCTGGTCGGAACCGAGCGAGGTTGGGGGACGACAAAAACCACCTTGAAAGTCTGCGGCTGAAGTCACAGTGCCTTTCAGGCGGGAGAGAAACACTCCTCTGTTTGAACTGTAATCCCTTCTTTCTTCCTGCAAGCAGTGCGGACGTAGAGGAGCTCGTCAGAAGTCAGAAGTGGGAGAGAGAGGCAGGGTGCTTCCTCTGACTGAGGGCTGACAGAGGGATCGGAAAACACTGCAGGGGCAGTTATATGGGAGGTTCGGAAAGCCACTCAACCCGTTGGTATTAGAAGACGAGTCAGTTCGTCTCCTGGATGAGACGAGGCTGCGGCTGTTTTTAGGTTGAAGGTGATCGTCGTGTAAGTCTCGTCAACAGAACCGCTTAGTACTCGGTCGTGCGCATTTTCACTTCCTGCCGTAAATACGACCCTTTCTCACCGGTGTCATTTCGCGACGACAGTAAGACGGTGTCTAAAAGTAAATAAAAAACGTGGAACGAACGGATAAATCGAAAAAAAGACCGGAGACGACGATGGGTTCAGAGAATGCAGAACGTTCCAGCCTTTACCCGTGAGGATGACGAGAAGGTCTATAGTACGTGTTGCGTCTCTAGTGAGCGGACGGATAGATTTGAAGTTGTTTTTACAACTTTAGAACAGAATTATTGTTTACAGCTTGTATCGACTTCTGGTTGTTTCTGAGATGGAAATGTGGCCAAAACTTTCTAACGTTCTCCTCCGTTACTCTACGGTCTGACCCGAGCTCTCTTGCACGTGAGGTCTATATACTGTAGCAACTGGTCCCATGACGAACCAACACCGATTCTGTGGCTTTACGATGTTAAAATACTGTAAGCTTGCTCACTCACCCCTGTTGCCAGAACAGCAATCGAGTTCTATTATTATTATTATTATTATTATTATTATGGAGCACACTTGTTACATCCAGCGAGCTTCCTAGCAGGGCATCTTGCATTGTCTATGTGGAGGTTTTTAAGCACAGAAAACACTGAAATGTGAGAAAACAAGCCTCTCTGGTGGGAATGACCGGACACAAAGACGATAATATTCATAATAATTCTCATACGAATATATTAGTAAGAACTGTAAACATTTTCAGACAACGCATTATTCTGGTTACTGATTAATTATGGATTTCGGTTGTTAACCCATGTCTTTTTTTTTTACGTATTTATGTTGGTTTTGTAAATAATCTGCAACATGGACCGTTCATGCCAATTAAGCTCTACTGAATTCAAATTATTTCAGAGAGAGAGAGAGAGAGAGAGAGAGAGAGGGCTGTGAATGTGGGTAGTGGAAAGCAGGATTGCCTGGCACTCATCTTATGCCAACCGCACCGTCTCTCATGCCAGACAGTGGAGATTTCCCACCTCTCTCTCTCTCTCTCGGATAAGCGAGTGCCCCCTAACGCACACAGCACGTTGCCTGATTGAAGAGTATTTTGGCTTTGTCCTTGACAATCAACTTAAGAGCAGGATGGAGGCATTAGCACTGCTTTAGCATGACAGGATCGGAGCCTTTAATGCCTCGTCTCATTATTCCAGATATTAGAACAGCAGAGACAAAGCCGGGCGCAGACAAATACTTTTAACAGTTATCAGACACAGGCAGGCACACATGAAATAATAAAAGAACACACACACAAGCTTGGAGCGGTAGCTGAGCTTCTTGCTGCAGGCTGGGAACTGAACCGGCTCCCTGTGCTGCAGATCCAGGTAAGCAGATTAGAGACGCGCACAATGCAGCCTTCTGTTTCACTTCCAGGAACAAACCAGTGCTTTATGCGAGACACACACACACACACACACTCACACAAAACAACACCTTGTCCACAGCCAAGAATTCCTCGCTCAGCCCAACACCTGTCTCTCTCCATCTTTTTGTTTTTTCCTTCCTCCCGTCTCTCTCTCTCTCAGGCCCGAGCCACTCTTCCCGCAGCGAATCGGCTTTCATCCCCATGCTTCGCTGTGACCAATCGCATCTTAAGTTACTTACACTTGCATCATTTTTTAAAAAACTACAGAAATTTTAACCTGCGATCAGACACGCTCTTTGTTAACTCTGTGGATCGGATGCCATCTGGATGCTAACTCTTCCCCGGCTCTATCGTGGGGATGCACGCTAGCGTTAACGTTTCACGCCGTTTCATCATCTACCGGTTCATTAAAGGAAACGGGGGGGTTGGGGGGGTGTCAGGGGGCAGAATCAGGGTGCGCCGGGGACATCAAGGTGATCCTCGATTTGTTCAGTTGTGTGACGGGGGGGAAAGGGAAAAAAAAAAAAGTACAACATGCATTAGGAAAAGTCAAGGTGAAACAAAATGCACTTGTAAACGAGAGCGTGGGAAATTAAATCTGCTCAAAAACCTGGTTTAATAATAAATAAATAAAATCAATCAATCAATCGGTTGTGTGGTGCTGGTGAAGTTTCTCTCAGTGATCAGTGATTCCCCATCACACAGACACACACACTGCCTGCCGCGTAAGCCCGGGTTTGACAGGAAAATAAGGGGTTAGATCGCACAGTCGGACACATGCAGGTTGAACAAAGCTCTATGAGGCCAGGAAAAAAAAAGCCTTTCTATTTTGCATTAATTTGTACAATAATTCTATTTAATATGCGCTACACGCTTTAATAGAAATGCAAACTGTGCAAAACAATAGTGTGCATCTCAGAACTGACAAAGAGTTGGTGGATATTAAAGGTAATTTCAGCCTCGGAGGAAAGATGCAAGCACAGCAAGTGTGTAAGGTTTCCTGTTTAGGACGCATCTTATACACACATCGTACCGTTTCAGAATCCCGAAATCGGGTCGGTTGCGTTCGCGTGTCCGTGCACCAAACGCCCTGACTCGGACACCGAGAGCTTCCGGAGCGTGGTTCACCGGACCGAAAGAGCGATCGAGGCGTCCTCGCATATTCACTGATGAATTCACAGGAGAAGGGTCCTCTTGTAAGAAAAGAAGGTGGCGGTTCAGGCCACGTTTTTGTGTCGGGTGATGAAATGCACCATGGCGACGGCTGGACTTCGAAAAAGATTTTATTCATTTATAATTATACAGTTTAAAATTCGTTAGCAAGGCTGTCCTCTTGCTAACGTCATGCAGATTAATTCCCTCACTTTAACAACACTGTTAGGTAACCCCCCTCCCCCCCCCTTTTTTTTTAAACCCCTAACCTCCCAATCACATTAACAGCCGCTGAACATGGAAATGTCTCAGCATGACGGTTATTTCTGCACGCCCTGCCGCTTCTTCAAACTGATTTAAGATGTCTGAGGAAAAACCGAGCCTAGAATCCTAGATGAGAGAGAGAGAGGGAGCAGGAAAGAGACAATGTTCCTCCACAGCCGAACAATGAACTCCTTCAAACACACACACACACCCACCTCCAGTGAGCATCGGTGAGAGCAGAGCCATTGCATTAACCCACAATGCAGCAGGGCAGCAGCACTGATGGCTTTGGAAAGCTCAATTTCCAACACAATCGTCCTCATTTTAGTGCTGTAAATGCCAGCGAGATGCTGTGCTCCACGCGGTTTTGTGTGAGGACCTTGCTCTCTCAAGACAGCAGCCTCAAATGAGAACGAGAGAGAGAGAGAAGGATAAGGAAGGACAAAGCGAGCGTATCTTGGCTTCAGTGGTCACCTGGAAAGAATGGCTGAAGAATAGTGCTCAATAGTCTAACCAAGGAAAAGGTAAGAGAGAGAGAGAGAGCGCGCGCTATTCTAGTTGGCATACACTACTTCAAGTTCCTGATGTGCTTCTTTAATTCTCTCCTTTTCCCTCAGACCTGGTGCCAACCCTGGTTTGGGCAACCATCAGAACTACAAGTTTGATCCATTACCTCAGATGTGGGTGTTTATTTACGCACAAACATGATGCATCATACAAGGCAAAGATGAGGAGAAAGAGGGGGGGGGCCCCAAACAAACAAACAGAGCCTCCATTATACTTTAGGGGGCATTTATTCATTTCTCATGACTTGGCTCGACGTTTTCCTCCAGAAAGGAGCGCCACTGGAAATCACCGCAAAAGTTCTTCTGACTGGATCAACTTCGTCCTACGCTGAAACGCGAGAATCCTGATGGGGGTGTGGTCTCTTCCAGGATGACCCCACCCACAAGGCCCGAGTGCTCATGTATAGGTTTCATGAAAATGGAAATAACACAAATCATATGCTGTGGCCTTCACGCTAACCAGATGGTGTCCATCGCTCCAGGACAGTCTGGAAGCTCTTCTGGAGGTCCAGGAACTTGTGTTTTTTTTTTTTTAATTTGTGACCTATCTGTATGGGCTTTTACTATTTTTAGCTATTTACTGTGTATAAGAGGCTTTGCTAGATTTGGGTTTAGGGATGTAGCGATTAATTATCATCATCATCATCATCATCAGTATTTCTGGTGTAACTTAAATAATCCCAGCATTTCTCCAGAGACCAAAATCCGACCTGCGGATAAACGAATCAAGTCCGTGTCATTCGAGTCGGACAGACATCCGTTACATAAGCACGGTCTTTGCCCTCGTAGCTCCAGTGTGGTCACCAGATGTTTTGGAGAATCGACTACATTCGGTTTGAGGAAGAAAATATTGAAACGACACTTTATATAAACAGTTCGAGTTCAAACGTCACGGTCCGTCAGTTCCAGACCGGCGTTTTAGTGCCATAACGGAACCGATTTTGTGGCTCGAGAGCTGATACTTTTGCTGTTCAAAAGCGTGGAACGGTTCCGGATTAGGCTCGGCGCTGGTGGAAAAGCGCCGTGGCGCTGGGTCTCTCCTCTTCTCCCGGTCTCTTGTTTCTTTTTTTCACTAGTTAGCAGGATTGAAAACCACACACTCGCTCATTTGCCCAAGATCTGTCCCAGTTTAAAACAGAGAAGTCCGTGTATGGAGCTTAGATGACGTCGTAGAGAAGAGGAGAGGAGCAAGACAGAAACCTTCTCCCTCGGGCTGCTTTAATTTAACCTCCATGCAAACGCACCGGGGGCCGAGGCCGAGATCGGCTCGATAAGCCTCAATCAGATTCCTGTGTGAGATGACCTGCTCGAGTCTGGAGGGCGTTTAACATTCGAGAGAGAGAGAGAGAGAGAGAGAGAGAGAGAGAGAGACTGTTAGAGACAGAAAGCAAGAAATAAAGATATATAGATAGTGTTAGACAAGAGAGGGACAGAGAGAGACCGCTAGAGACAGAGAGAGCAAGATAGAGAGATATATAAATGGTGTTAAAGAGAGAAAGACAGAGAGAGAGAGAGAGAGAGAGATAGACAGACTGCTAGAGACAGAGAGAGCAAGAGATAGAGAGCAAGATAGAGAGATATATAGACAGTGTGTTAGAGAGAGAAAGACAGAGACTGCGAGAGAGAGAGAGAGAGAGAGAGAGAGAGAGAGAGGTTGGTGTGAAAGAGGACGGTGTGTCAGCGGGTCCTGAAGCAGAAACGCTCTCCACGCTTCATTACAGACCAAAATAAAAGAGGAAAGAGCTGCTATTCTCGACTGTGTGTGTGCGTGTGTGTGTGTGTAGGAGCCTTTTTAGTCATTCAGTGAGAAGTTTCCAGATGACCCACAATGAATCTAAACCGTTCTACTGTATGTATGTCAGTGCAGAGTCAAAGTGAAACAGCGCCCAAAACCTACCAAGACACACACACACACACACACACACACACACACACACAAAACCTGCACCTGCTGCATGCAAATGACTCAATTGCTGCTGCTTATGTTTATTATTCCTTATTAACTCTAACGCGCATTCTTGCCAATCTTAAGAACAAAAAACGACTGCTTTGGAAAAGATTAGAGATCAAAATTCATTTCAAATGCACTGCTCAATAAACGAGTGTGTGTGTGTGTGTGTGAGAGAGAGACTAAAGCAGACAGGAGTGTAAGTACTGTTATATATGCTGCACCTGTGTTCTGTTATTTTAACCCAACACCTTGTTACACACCTCTGTGGATACAGAAACACTGACCGCTCAGGTTTTTCCACGGTTTCCGGAAACTTCTCGACACAATTCGAAAGGAAACGGCGAACGTCTCTGCTTCCGCTATGGGAAAGGTATTCAAGTGATCCAAAGTTGTGAGAAAGCTGCTGCTATGCAACACGAGGACCACGGGGGCCTCGATCTTACGACGGAGGCTAAAGGCGTAGCTAGCGAGAATGTCGCCGCTGATGGTTTCATACAATGACGTGAAGGCGGAACGATGACGGAAACGACACCAAACTGTTGGGAACGTCAATGTTTCCCTCAGACGTGTCGGTAAACCCGTACGAAAAGACTTGGCTGAAACGACCCCGCGATTAAATGTTAGACTAGCACGAAGCGGAATCTTCATTTCCGCCAAGTGCGCGTGCGTGTAATCTCTTCTAGAAAAACTCGACACTCCGGACGTTTCAAACTTGTTTCGGGGTAAGAGTACGATTCTGTTCAAATGATCTGTTTTAATATGAAGTCTCTCACCATCTCTCTCTCTCTCTCACACACACACACACAGTGAACGCAGCATTAGCATTTAACGCATTGTGCGCTTGTAGGACGGGAGCACCATGTCTTTGCAAAGTCCTCTGCTTTAGGACGAAGCCTCTTCCTAATCTCAGATAAAGACCGATAAGACAGACAAGAGATAATGACAATGCTTCCCTACAGCATTATCGCAACCCTTATCTAACACACACAACACACACACACACACACACACACACACACACACACGTGCACAACAGCAGCCAAGGTATATAAAACTCCCCCAACCCTCAGATCAAAACCTAGACGTGTAGGGGGTCGGCGCTTGCGCGCCCCCCTCCACCATCGATCCTTCTTCCATCACACACTTCTTCTGATTCGACAATCAGTCAACAAGCGTCAACGAAACACACCGCTCTGATAAAGGCAGGAGCGCGGCACTGACACGATGATAGAGGACAACCCGCTAGCACACGCTTGCACACACGGACACGGACGACTGGACAGCGGGGCGCCATTATACACGTGTGTAAAGAGCAAGCTCTTACCTCTGTGTCGGTTAGTGGTCTTGTCGAACATTAGCATAGCGTCTTCTACCTGCAAGACAACAAAAAAAGAAATAAATAAATAGGTGTGAGGTCAGGGGACAGGCGGGACAGGACAGAGACCAAACGTATAGTTGTCGGAACACTGATGAAATATATTGTAATAATGGAATTTTTTAATTCCGTCACAGTTAAAGCTGGAAATGCCAACGTCAACTTCGCTAACGAAACGTTTTTATGTAACGAATGTAACCAATCAGAGCGCATTTCTGGTTCCCAGTGTAACTAGTTGCTAATGTGTCTATAAATCAGACATTTCCTTACCATCACAACCAGTGTAACCGATCACCAACTTTTAGATGATTAGACATCACAGTTTTATTGTTCGAATAAATCAGTAGCCCCCCCACCTTTTTGCAAGTTCATTCATGTTTTGACTGTTATTTATTGCTCCTCGGCGTCAGTACACGAGTACGCAATACAAACCAAAATCTACCTCGGGGCTTAATAAACCTCGGTCGACGCCCTCATCCCTGTCCATCATAAACCTACGGTGCATACACACACACAGAGAGAAAAATAGGAGACAATATCCCAGAGGGGGACCAGAGCCAAAAGGTCCTCAGTTTCTTGCCCCAGTTACCGTCGCTAGGTAACACTCTGAGCGGGCAGGGTGCGTATGGCAGAGCGAGGGTGCGTGCCAGAGGGGGGCTGACAGCGTCAGGGCGATGGGAAAAGGAATGCACATGCACGCGCACACACACACAAATATATATACATATATACATATATATATACATATATATATATACACATATATATATATATATATATTCACACACACACACATACACACACACACAAATAAGGGTAAACAGGAACAACTTGCCTCTGTTTGTTTGAATTAGAGAAGCAGTCGAACAGAGCACGCACAGAAGCCAAACACTGCTGCCAGTCTAAGTGTGTTGTGTGTGTGTGTGTGTGTGTGTGTGTGTGTGTGGGCTTCTATAATTATTAGACCATAATGATGCCGGTTATCGGTCCTCTGCACCTTTAATAGCAGGTTAGTGAGCTCGTGTCCTGGGTTTTTTTTTTTTTTTTAACACACACACCCAATCCCATCTATTGTCTAAAAGACACGCCCACTTTGACTCGCTCTCACTTCCATATTCAGACTCCTTGACATACCCGAATTTCAATACAACACAGAACCACTGTGAATGTTTGTTCTGTGTCTGTGTGTGTGTGTGTGTGTGTGTGTATCTGCATCCATATATGGAAGTCTTCAAGCAAGAATACGGTCGTTATTGACCAACGTGGGTGTGCATGTATATTCATAAATGAAACCTAAAAATGGTTGCAAATACACCCAGCAGTTAATTCTGCTTAGAACGCTGTGTGCACTTTGACATATGCAGCGTTTAATCCGTTTTTAATGAAGCCCTGGTGTGTTCTCCCTCTCGCTGCACTTCTGTGGGCAGGTGAGAACACCATCAGGTGGAGAACCAAAACATCTGCTTCCGAGTGCGTTTCTTGGTCCACGTGCCAGTAAACCGCAGGGTGATTCGGTCACAGTGAGAAAACGACTCGACTCTGACCGCAGGAAGTGAATGTTGGGGATTTTGGGACGCAATATGGACCGAGATGGAGCACTTCAGAGAGGCAGAGGCTGTGTCCGAATATCTCTACTGCCCTCCTATATAGTAGGAAGTACGAAAGGAACTACGCTAAAGGAGTAGTATGTTCGAATTCTCAGTATCCGTAAAACGATAGGCGAGAAATACCCGGATGACCTACTGCTTCCACTGAGATCCTCCGGACACCGCGCTAACCCATAAGGCCCATAAGAGCCGTCAGAATCATAAATGCCGAAACGCAGCGTATGCCAACATGGCGGATGTAGTACATCCGGATTTTATTCAAGCTACACACTTACACGATCGTACGTACCGTACCATATCTACAGCGGAGCAGTAGGTGCCGAATCGAATGCAGTAGGTACTGTTACAGTAGGCTTTCACACACAGCCCATGTGTTCTTGATATTTGTATAAACAAACCAAATGAGAAAACAGGACGTGACACGCTAAATATTTTAAACGTGTCCTGTGTGCTCGGGTGATTCTTACGATTTAAAATAGGCCAATTATTCGCTTGGGTTTTCCAGTTCTGCGCGTTTTTGTTTATTTTCTCCCTTGTGGGAAAAACTGCACCGTGAAACCAAACATCAACGGAATTCTTGATTCAGAATATGTTACTGTTCTAAAATTTCTAATAAATTTCAGCGTCAGATGCATTCGACAGCCCTAACACACACACACACACACACACACAGCACCGATTCTGATCCTAAGCAAGCGACGTGTCGCTATTCCCACGAGAGCTGCTCCACTGAAGGACGGGTCATGATTCAGCGAGCACTTGGAGATGGAGTCAGTTCAGCCATTGTATACATCTATACACACATAACGGGACAGCGGCGGGAGAGTCCCTGGTGCGTGACCGTCGAGCGTCCGTCACGCTCCACCGAGACACACGTATAGACACACACGTCTCTTTTATAGAGATGCTTCAGTACCGCAGGCCTTTTCACTGCAGCCTCTCACAGCACATACTGTGCTCTTCCACCATCTGATAGCAGGTTAAGGACCTCTTCACCACACACACACAACCATGAGGTGAGGGCATGCTCACTCAAGGGAAGCAGAAATCTCACTCCTTTCTCCTTCTATTCTCTAGCAAACGGTTCAAAGAATAATGGCGGCCTTATCGTATGTAAAAGGAGAGCGATGGAAACCGCGCTGGAGTGGCTGGCCTTTTGTAACAATGAAGAAAAGGTTCCTCTAGCCACCTCCAGCCTTGTGAATGTTAGCCAGGAAAAAAGTCTGCAGCCTTTTGTAGCTCTGGAGAAAAAGAACGCGCTGCTTCTTCACCGGTTTTCTTCCTCACGCTCTTTTTAATCCGACAAGTTCAACTCGTGATAAAAATCTGAGCGGGAGGCGATTTCTGCTAGCGGCCAACGTAGTACCTTTAAGAGCAGGTTCGCTCGAGATGTTTAAAGCTAGCTGTTTGCGCCTCTGGATAGGGGAAGAAAAGAAAGAAATAAAAAAAATTATAATAAAAGAAAGAGCAGCTTTGTCCCAGGTTTCATTGCTCATGATTCTTACTTAATCAACATAACTCGTGCTAACGTCCGAAAGAAAGGCGCAGAGTTACTACTGTAGGCCGATTGCTCATTTACCTTCAAAATACATGAGAGTGACCCCCAAAAAACCCCAAATCAATATGAGCAAGAGGTTAGAAGAGTTAGCATGGGATGTGTCTGACTTTTCCGACCGTAAAGCGTTCGAAAAAAATTAAACAAGAACACCCAAAACTGTATACGGTACCATAGCGACTGAACTGTATGTTGTGCGTGAAATTCTGGAGTGACGTCAAACAGCGTGGCGCGGTGACGTAATTACATGGGCTGTTAATCTAATTATGAACAAGTAACATGTAAAACAGGAACATGACAGGAGTATTCTAAAAGAGACTCATGTAAACACCTTAATCACATTATTACCTTACTTAGATTAAGGTCAATAATTAGATTATTGCTGTCCATGTAAACGTAGTCAGTGTCCAACAGAAAGGCCCGACCGTCTACGTCAGAGCCTCAGGGCTCTCCAGTCTCGCGCATTCACCCGTGAAACACACGCATTTCGACCAGTTCACACACCACACCTTGTATTTCTCACACTGAGAGGAAGGGAAAACTTGTCCCTATTCATTATATATAATTAATGGACGAGGCGCAGGTATACAGAGGGAAGTTTTCTGCCGAGTTCATAGCTGTCTCGTGTTATACAGAGTGACAGGACACCTAGCCAGCCAATCAGAAATCAGAATCTGTTGTTTCCGGGTAAGTTACGCGATCGCGCTGCAAGCACGTTCGTTACTAGGCAACGTGGATGCGTTTTTTTTTGCTGGATGAAATCACTTGCCTGCGATCAAAGATCGTGAGAGGTGAATATAGCCAAATCCGTGCATTAAATATAAATTAATTTATTATTTATTTCATCAATGAAAAAATAGGGCGAGAGATATTCTACACGGTTTGACATTTAAGAAAAAAAAAAATTAAGAGAGTAATAAGTAGCGCCGATACGATAACCGATTATTCCGCTTGATATCAGCCGATACCGATCGTTCGGACTTTTAAGCCTTCTTCTAAATCAATAATAATTATTTCTAGAATTCTGAAGGAGATGCGAATAAAAACTTTCTCTCCATTTCAACAAGTTTTTTTCACAGTAACTGGTCTCCAACAAAAACACATTACTCTAATTAACAATAACACACAAACTCCATCTGAGGATTGATGTAAGATTTCGTAACTTATTGAACGTTATTAGGTCATATTAAGTCTGTCTAAGATTGTCAAACTGGTTTTAGTTGTTCCCCACTCGAATGCAGATGCTGGGAGAGAAAGAGAGAGAGAGAGAGAGAGAGAGAGAGAGAGAGAGAGAGAGAGAGAGAGAGAGAGTGCTCCATGGTGGGTTTGAACAAAACTAAAACTAAGAACAGTTTGGCTCTGGACTGAACGCGATCATCCATCATGACGGTGAAAATGGCTGGCCTTGAGCCACAGTGTTTTAAAGGGGAACCCCCTAGCCCGTCATCAAGGCATCACGACGTGCAACAAACACTTACAACACAAAACACCATTCATGAGCTGAAATGTGTGCTCTCTCTCTCTCTATCACACACTCACGGCTTGACATACATGCTCAGGGCAAGTTGTGTAATCCCACTGTATGTGTACACTGAGCACTGCTCTTCGCTTGGCTCATTTGGAGCCAAATTTCTTTTTATTTTTGAAATATATAAAAACAATTGATTTGATTCGGATGAATTTGTCTTATCAGATTGACCAATTTACCAATGGTTATCATTTCTACTTGTGCTGATCAGTTATGCACAATCGGTCAAAATGAACCGCGAGCAAAAACTCGAGAAAGCTGGGCGGGGCCGAAGGATGGCAAATATTCGAGTGGTTCCTCCCCAAACAGATGTAATCTCACTCCAAACTTTCGATAAAACCCGAGCACCCCAGAGCCTTTAAACGAGACACGAGACGACCCCGAGCGACGTGAAGAAGCAGCTAGGAGTATAGCAAGGGAAGCTATACTGAAGCTAATTCTGCACTGTTAGCGCTTGCAGGAGCGCTGATTTATGAACTAGCATTCAAGCTCGGGAGCTGGTGCATAGAGATACAAGGGGGGGGGAAATTACAAAGAGGAAGCAACTGAGCAGCTGTTTAAATTCACACGAGGGCCTGGAGGCGGCTTATCGTGTTTCTGTCAGAAGATATGACAACGAACACTGCTTCCCTAGAAACCTTTGCACCTATGCTGCTGTACCCAAAACAGCCATACGTATAAAACGCCACTCTGGCTCGCTCTCACACACACAAACACACATACATATATACACACACACAGGCATCGGTTTAAATCAACAGACTTTTGAATTATTTATTGGCAAACAAAGGCATTCATAATCGAGCTGACTTGTGGTGTGATGCGGGGAAACATAGCAGGCCTGCTGGAGATTTAAGAGCAGGGGAAATACAGTGTGACAGCAGTTTAGATCAACTGCAATTTCCCCATTATTTACATTCCCCACACGATGGGGAGAGAGAGAGAGAGAGCGAGAGAGAGAGAGCGCACGCAAGAGCAGAAAGTCGTCCCAGAGATGTTCTCTCTCACACATAATAACAAGTTGTACTTCTCACCAGGGGGCTTCTCATCAGCATTCGTGTTTTTTATACTGAATTAAAATAAGCACATCCTCCTATAGTGCTGTATTGTCCTTTACGACACCCTGTTCTGGAATGTTTCTACGCAAACTCAGCACTTGCTATGCATGTACATCCACCACGGTTGACCAGTCCATAGTTAACTTGCTAATAAGCAAGTTTTGGGGTTTTTTGAGTTTCTTATATACACCAACAACGCATGGCTCCCGTAGTTAAATCACCGTACAAGCTTACAATAACAGGTCAAATCTAGAACCTTTAAGGCAGGGGCCACACGTGTACAGCCATGTTCGAATAAATATTACGCCACACGCTCGCCGGCCGCTTTTATAGGAACACCTGTAGCCCTGCTCGTTCATGCGATTATCCAACCAGCCAATCACGCAGCGGCAGTTAAATCGTGCAGGAACATGTCAAGAGCTTCAGTTAATGTTCACATCAAAGTTCAGAACGGTGGTGGAAATGTGATCTCAGAGGCTTGATGGTGCCAGACTGGCTGGGGTGAGTATTTGAGTACTGCTGATCTCCTCCTATACTGATCGGTGTGAAAAACAAACCACAACAAAACATCCGGCGAGAAGCGGCTCGGCAGATGGAAACGCCTTGAGAGGACGGGGAAGGTTCCAGCTGACGGGAAGGCTTTGGTAACTCCACTAACCAATCTTTACAACTGTGGTGAACTGAAAAGCATCTCAGAATGTACAACAAGCACAATCAGGTTTTTTTCCCCGCCAGATGTTTCAAGGATCATTTCTCTTCAAGTCATTCAAGATGCAAGCCATGTTGGTTTGTTTCCTCTCAGTCTCGGGTGCATTTGCACCTTTACTTATTTTACATCTGCTTGTGGCTCGTTCCAAATCGGACATAATCCTGACTAGGTGTAATGGCGTCCAACACCCTGGAGCCATGCCTTTGATTTGTTTCTTACTACGCTTCTATACAAATCCTTTCCTCCGTCTTCCTTGGGGTCATCTAGTGTCCAGGAACTCCAGTATCCTATCTGACATACCTGCCTTCCAGTGGACCGGTAAATCCACAGCCCGAGCCTCAGCAGCACACGGACGCGACGTGTAACACCACGCTATAACCCGCTCCCAACGGTGGAAACAACAAACTCCTACTGACCTCCAGCTCTCAGGTGTGTGTGGGAGCGCTCACGCTGGACACGAAGCTCACCCTAACCGTGGAAAGAATTCGCGCTGATTTATGGTCTAACCTCGACAAGCTGGGGATAGAGCTAGCATTTTTCCTTACTACCTTTTAAATCAGCGAAGACATCTCCTGGGTTTACAGCGAAAAAGATCAATAAACGCGGCCGTTTGAAGTGGAGGGAAGAAACAGGAAAAAATCGGGATTGCGTCTGAGCGGCGTGTATGTTTTCATCTGTTACGGATAAAAAAAAAACACGAAGGCGGCACGTGGACGAAGCTCGTTCTTGCAACCGTTTTGCTAGCGTACGTCAGACGAGAATGCAAGGGCTGTTGTAAGGACCAAAGCGCCAAGCTTCTTTCTGCACATGGAGTGAAGTCCACTGTGTTTTATTAGAGTTTCTTTGCTTTATGTGTCTCCTGAAGAGTTGGCGGCTTAAAAGGCAGAATACACACAGTCACAGATCATTAGAGCCGCCGCTGTACTGTACCGTACTGTGTGGGTAAGCAGAATGTGACAGCTATTGTAATGTAGAGAAAGACACCGAGAGAGAGAGAGAGAGAGAGAGAGAGAGTTAAAAGAGGAGATGAAGATGAAGTAAGTGGGATGGATGTGTCAGAAATACCAGTTTTGGTATCAAGCTGTAAATGAAAGTTTACGAATGGCTGTCGGTTTTAAATCCAGTACACACGTGGGCACTCTTCAAGAGAACTCACTGAACATTTCAGCAGGACACTTCTACTTCTGGATTGTTTTCACGCCGCACAGGATGAAACCGAGAAGCAAGAAGAACGTCAGTCGAAGTGAACATGTACGGCTGAAAACATACTCTTATGCTTTGGTCTAGAAATATGGCAATGGAAAAAGGTAAACAAACCGTTGCCAAGTGCGCGCAGAAATCACCAAATTACATCACATGGGGTCTGTGCTGAGTGACTGGTAGTTATATAAATAACTAGTTTCAAACATTTCCTGCATTGAATCCAGCGTTTATTTTCTCTTTTGGTTCATTGGTTCCAAATCTCCAGAACACATGGCATTTCTGGAGTGCTACAGCTCTAGTTCTTTGGCTCAGTTTGTGCCCCATGTCTACCAGAAACAAAACAAAATGCTGCAAGCAAAAACACACGGCACGTTTGGTTCGCTCGACTTGGAGCTCGCTTCAAACTGGACAGAGATCGCCTTACTCAGGTGCTCTTGGACTAGAGACTGAGTGTGACTGTCGTGTTTGCATCCATGGAATTCTACACACGCTTGTCCAGTGTAAAATTACTCAATACATCTCTATTAAAACTGGTGAGACATTCTGTATGAATTAACTAGTAAAAGATCCTCTGCGTTATTTTAAATGCTAGAGTTTTATTTGCTTTCTTGTTAAGCACAGTGTCTTGAATACCACGGTGTCTAGATTATCCAATGACTTCATCCCTAATCATATTTACACCCTACATATCCTAATATGTTCTCTAAATAAGGGAATGAAATATTTCCATCCTTCGTTAATCAAATGTAGATGCCACTGCTGGGACCTTACGCCTTGAACGCTGGGTTTGGTCCAACGAACGGATAAATGCAAATATAAAACAAAGTCTGTGACATTTAACTAAATAAATAAATAAACAAATAAATAAAAAACACGATCGCAGGGAACAAGTCACAAAGCTACGTCAGTGAAGAAATAAGAGGCGTGCAGAGCATTTTCGCTATGCCATTAATAATAATGAGCGTATTCTGGGTCTGCTCTGGGTTTCCCATGCGGAACGAGGTTCCTGATATCGCTCTAGTGAGAGCAGACCAGGAAGCGTCCTCAAGAGCAGCGGCTCTCTGGCACGGTCAAGCTCATCACCCTAAGTAACCCTGGGGAGAAATCTCGTTTCTGAGACCTGTACTTAATTCAACCTAATTCTTCTGGTCACTAATTACAGCGTGTGACCTTAGGTGAGAACTTTGGCCACAGACTTTCTCCTGCTTCACCATCACAGACCGCAACACTGCTGCTGCTGACCCAATCTTTTCCCATCACTCGAGAATAAGATCCAACGGTACGTAAACTCCACCAGTGGCAAGGTCTCTCCCTATGCCTAAAGGGAGCAGAACGCTCTTTTCCAGCAGAGAACCGTGGCCCGTGGACACGGAGGTGATGATTTTAATCCCAGCAGTTAGACGAGTTTGATTGCCTTTTTAAATATATATATATATATATATATATATATATATATATATATATATATATATATATATATATATGCAACAAAGATACAAAAAAAAAAAAAAAGGCAATCAAATTCCAGAAACACTTCCAACTTGATCTTGATACGGGGTGGGTGTTGCGCCTTACTGGCATGATTTTTGAGCAACAATGTTGGCAAAGCCAAGAAAAGAAAATATATCATTATACAGCTCGGCGAGAAGTAAGCAAATAATATAGCACTCAGCCAGCCTTCATGGTTCGGGCTCCCTAACAGCTCAGTGGCTCTGAAATCGGCCAAATTACAACCCACCTGAAACAAAACTACAGCGCTGATTGGAACTCAAACAACATTACAAAGTAAAATGAAACGTTGGCTGGCCATAAACAGTCGGTGCACCGCGGACGCGTGGAGGCTGATGAAACACCGAGAAGCACTCTGATGAAGCACGGACTCCGGCGGAGACTAGGAAACATGTCAAAAGAGCAAAGACCACACCGGCGGTGTGAAACAAAAGAAACCCATGCATTTCTATTCATTTATTTATTTATTTTTCACAAAGTATCCGTCCACATTTCCCCACCAGTAAGCCGGCACTCTGGATTCTGTACATATGTTGACTAACAAAAACCTGAAATTGGCTAAGGACGGAGGAAAAGAGGAAGGCCAGCCTTTCTACCTAGACAGCCGCGCCAATTATGCTCTCCTGGGTCACGGACGGATGTGGCATTGTCAGGATTCAAACTCCCAATGATGCAACAAACAACAGAGCTGCGCCATTGAAAAACACACCAAATAAGCTATAAATTCCAGCACTTCTCTAAATATTGAGAGATTACCGTACCAATTAGGGGGGAAAAACAAGAAGTGCTGCACATCGCGTTCTCCCAGAATAGGGACAGAAAACGGTCACGTGGAATGCATGGAAGATTGAGTGTATACACACACACACACACACACACACAGCAATTTAGCCAATACACTAACGCGGTTTTTCGAGATGGGAGTTAAAACTTTTAGGCTAGATATCAAAAGGTTCGGAGTTCAAATCCCATGACTACCAGAGAGGAATTGTGGGTCCTTGAGCAAGACCATGAACTCCGCTCAGCTCTTCAGATAAGAAAAATAAATAAAATAAATGATTATTCATTAACATTGTTTTACTGCTATTCAAACTGCATTTGTTTTAATGGAAGTGGTAAAAAAAAGAAAAAAAAGAAAGAAAAACCCTTTGGACACAAGCCCAGTGTTCAGTACGTTTAATATGTTCCATCTTTCAGCTGGAAACACGAATATTGTGCACCTTTAAGAAGAACATTGATGTAGCTTTACTCTTAAAGCTAATTAAAAGGTTCACCAAATCCTAGGATAGATATTAAAAGTAGAAAAAAATAAAATAAAATATGTCCCCTTGATGGTATCACCCCAGAAACAAGGAAAAGTACCATTTGGTACTTCTACTGGTCGAAGACATCAAAGATCTTCCAGCGCTGTAGGATTCCCTCAGGAACTTCGTAACTGCACTTTCTTGTCTCGTTTTTTTACGCGTCAACTTAAATCTTATCTTTTTCCTCAGAATATTCCCCCCCTTTCTTTGTCTTGCTAATCTTTTCGCCCTCTTCGTGTTTTTGTTTTGCGCAAAGCGACCTTGATCATAAAAAAAACCAAACAAAAAAAAAAACCCCAACCATCATTTTCCCATAAAAAAACAAAAAAAAAAAATAACTGAAATAATTCCGTCCCTTTTGGCATCGTTCGACATTTAAACATTTCATTCTGACACGATTACACACTCTATAAACAAGAAAGGTTCAAATCTCCTATTCACTAGTCTTTCCTTTTCCCGAACCCAAACTTCAAGAGAGACGTACCATTATTTGGCACGCCAATAAAGCACCTTTGAGCCACGACTGGAGAAAGCGAGAGCAAGTGAACAGACCCCTCCTTCACCTACCATTCCCATGCTCGAAGCCTGGAGAATAATGTGTGAAGGGGGGGCCTTCAGTATTAAAAAAATAGAGAGATAAGAATCAAACGCAGCTCTGTGCACATACTGTAGTGAGTGAGCTGAGTGCACATAAAAGATCCTCCAGCGAAGCAGGTTTGGTTTCATTCGCACTCAAAGAGACGCTCAGTATTCGGCGTGGCTCTGGAGGAGGCACGGTTAACCTAGCCTCTATTTTCCCCCATTCGCAGTGGGAAAACGTCGGAGGTTGGGAAACGATACTCCCAGGATGCAGTCGACTCTAAGAAGCATGGTTTCCCTGTGATTAGGTGGAAAACAGCACAAGCTTTAAGGTGCTTGTTTTACACAAAGCCTGACGCTATCAGATCGAGCCGTTCAATGGGCCGTCTTCGCCGATCCCGAGTCAAAACGAGTAATCTGTAAGGCTCGACGGGGGGCGTGGTGTTACCTAACGATGAATAAACACTCTTTTTTTAGAAGCGTAGTGGTGGTGGTGGTGTTGTTTTTATTCTCTTCCTATCTCTGATATGAGCATTCATCGTTTGTTATACGACGTGTCACTTCAAGCTGTGTAACTGCCTCACTCTGCCCTGACTGAATGAGATATTAACATTGAGAGCCAGGGCTCACAGTGGGACGTTAAACAGAGAGGAATGTGTTTTTGTTTGATTTTTCTCCCTCACACACACGCACGCACGCTGAGAGTGGAACATAATCACCAAGCACAAGTTACGAGAGGCCAGATTTTGAAACTACACACTTCTGTGCACTGGGTGGAAACATCTGCACTGTTCTGTACATGGTGCGTTTCTTTATTTTAAAAAAAAAAAGTACTTCGAGTCGTCCACGGCCCGGAAATCCACGCGGCGAGGAACACGTCCATGAATCTACACTACTTACGACACGGTTCACGGAACTACCAGTCTTCCCTCTAATTGCTTTCGCCGTGTACGGTATCGCACATCTGTGCACGAATTAGTCCCCAGGCACCGTAACCGCGGTTATTTCCATGCAGCGAGCACTGTCTTGCCTCGAAACACCTTACAATAATTAGAACACTTCCGAACAAAGTGAAGATGAATCAAAAAAAGGGTATCGTGGGTGAATAACGCAATCTGGCACTTTTGTTTGAGCGACGCACTTGGAAAGCGACAGCGCTTTCGTTATATGCTGGATGGGCTCGTAGTCATTTCTGATTGGTTTGCGATTTAAACGTGTTGGAATGTAAACATGATGGCAAGCGATTATACCAGAATCAAAGATCCAGGGTCTGTGGTTCGACCCGGAGTTTGACATATTCTCCTTTAGTTGACTACAACTTGGATCCGAGGTTTGGAATCCTTGAAAAACTCGCCCGGATATGTCCACCGGATCCTCATTATATTCTCCAAAACGCTTACCGCCAAAAGGATCACCAAAACCTTGAAACTCGCGAATGAAAAGCAGCTTTGATTTGCCTGCTTTTATTCAGACATATCCGACATCTAACGACGTGCACAAATCTTTTGATATTTGTTTGCCGCCTCAGCCCAGCGACCAAGTCACAATTCAGAACTTCCCTTCAGGCGACGGAGAACTATCGACGGCTGCAATTCCTCAAATCTGCCCTCCATTAATATTCATGAGGAGCGCGGTGCCACGACCAACCCGGAGTACGGAACGAGCCGATGCATATTGTATAAGGGGACCTTCGTATGTCAGCCGTGACGATCGTGAACACGACGTGAGAGGGTGCGGGTGGGGACTGGGGTATATTCAGCGAGACGGAATTAGATAAGGGGACGTGTGGAGGTCGGATCGGGGCGCAGGGTTACGCCACGGTGTAGGGGTTGACGAACAGTAACGTTATCAGTCCCCAAACATGATTTTATGGATATGTTGGAAGTGTGCATATGTGCACAGTGACCAAAAGGCACCAATGCAACGTTTGTGTGTGTGTGTGTGTGTGGGGCAAATACAAAGAGCAAAAGAAAGAGAGAGCACTGGAGGGGACTGTCTATTATAGCTGAGTTTTATTAATAGGCCTTTAATGTAGTAGCCATATCCATCTCTGCCACACACTCTACAGAGAGGCTCGGCTTATTGTCAGGACTGAGAATGCCTCTGAGACATGCACTTTCTCTCTCTCTCTCTCTCTCTCTCTCTCTCTCTCATTTACCCACAATCCCTTCCTCCCACTCGCTGTACTGCAAATGCAGAAATACGGTTTATAACATTAGAGGTAATTGAAATCCATGCGGCTGAGACAGACCCGTAAACACGGCTTCCTTAAAGTGATGCCCTCTTCTTTATTTTTATTTTTTTTGTCTAGGCAATCACCATTATTCTTTTCCCTAGCAATCCATCACTGCAGTCCCCCCCCCAAAAAAAAAAAACCCCCCCTCTTTCCACCACCATCACCACAACCAACACATATCCTTTCCACCCCATCCACCCTCCCCCACAGAGCCGTTTATGTATATGCTAATTACATTAATCAACAGAAAAAGCGCTTATTAAATCTGCTAATTGGTATGTAAATAAGTTCCTCCTGACACTGGCAGGCGTGCAATCACTCTAATTTAAAATAAATATAAATATGTCAGTTTTCATTTAGGAGCGGAAAAAAAAAATATATATATATAAATAAATAAATAAAACAGCACTCCGCCAACATTGTTGTCGCTCTTCAGTCTTATTTTTCCTCAGAGTTCTGCCCGGAGCGTCCGGACCCATCCGTCTCCCACAGCAGAGATGCCAGTTAAACCCGATCTCCACTCCTGCTGGCCGATCGATAGCTAACCAAAGAGGCAGGCGAGGGAGAAAGCGAGTTTGAGAGCAGTGTCATTTTCTATGTAATGGAAAAAGTAATCGCATCTTTTCTCACTCTCTCCTTCTCTCACTACATAACATACCCCCCCACCCCACCCCAATCGTGATTTGAGGTGATAGCCGAGCAGAGGGTTCGGATTCGATGCCGCCGGCATTCTTAGGAAATCACTCTGACCCAAAAGCTTCACGCGATTGCCTTTTAAATAACTCCATCAACCGTGCCACAAGATGACGCTACGAGGGTTTTTATCCAAGTCCTCCAAAGAGAGGGTTTACTAAAGACGTCCCGTCGTCGGAATCGTTCTTATTTAAAATCTCATCCGGTGGGGTCTAATGACGGTTAAAAATAATCAAATCAGCTCCCTTCCGGTGCCTCTCGACTGAGATCTGTCGCCTCACAATGCGGCCATACCGCATTAAAGGCTTACTTAAGCGCAGAAGCGACATTCAATTACATCTGCCGAACCACCCCTCCCCCCACCGGTGTTTTGCCTCAGATTAAGCCTTAATCTCTTTCAAAGGCCGTATCAATAATATGACATTTTCCATCACAATAGAAATGAATAAATGCCAGTCAAACCTTTCTTCATTATTCCCCCCACCATCCCCTCTCCGTAGTGCGAGTCGCTTTTGATAGCTCGTCCCTCTCAGTCAGCCCGAACGCAGGAGGCTCCAATTTGAATACAGTAACACAGCCCCCTATTTATTAAAGCTTGGATTAACATGACAGGCAGTTTTGTCTGGGGAGTCTTTAATATGGCTCAGAGAAGCGATCCGCGAGACAGTAATGGCTTCGGGATAATATACTTGAGTGATGCCGCTCGCTTGGCGCTCCAAAGCAGAACAATGGAAGAGTACGTGGGCCGTGAACAAGAAGGTGGGATTGTGGTATGTGGAGATCTGTCGGTCTGCTGTTCGTCTGGCTGTCTGGGTAAAACAAAAGGATGCAACGCAAATAAAGCAAACTGCATCCTAAAGGTGCGTTTTCATGTGCTTCTCTTTTCTCCCCTTGCTTTTTTCTCTCAGCTGTGACAAACTTGGCCTTGAGGCCTCCAAAACTGCAAGTTGGAGTTGTCAGGATTGTAGTTATGGCCCGTGGCATCCTCCTGTTTCACTCCATTTCTCTGATTTCACAGCTGATGACTGCTGTATGGCTTCCACTAAAATGCTGCTAGACAAAATGGCCCATTTGCCCTTACACCCATATTACTCAGGACACAATATCTCTGCATATTAGGTTTGAGATCACATCTTGTATTTATAGAGCCATCCGTCTTGAAAAGATTGCGCCAATCCTCTCCTACTTTGAACTCGGGGATTTCTCCCTAAGTGTATTAGTAATAAAACCGAAATGGGCCTAATGTACACCTCTGAGGCTCTTTGCTAGTCAGTAGGTTTTTTTTCTGCAGGTGTGTGAATGTGAAGGCTCGGTAGGCTCAGAAGTCTGTTCCATGATCAAACACACACATCTGTTGCTGTTGTCTGAGATTGGGGAATAAAGGGGGGGGCATCTTCCTAAACCCCTGGATTCCAATTAGACCCCGTCTCTCTGCCCATGGCCACGTGCCAGAAGCCAACAGTGCCCCTACAGAATGCAGCAGCACAGCGGAGGCGGGATAAAGAGAAGATCAGAGGAGGAGTCAAAAGAAAGAGATTAACCGCTAACCACCAATTCAGTGGAGACCGAGTATGGCTGTATGGATCACTGTGGAGATTCAGTGCAGATGTAATTGTCATCTCTGTTAAACAGAGCCCCAGCTTTGAGAGCGCATCAGTCGTAGGGATGGGCTTCCATCCAAACTGTAAAAATGCTAAACTGGGTGTTCATGATATTTGTATCTAATGTCTACAAAAAATAAATGTAAATTCTGTTTTTAAATTTGCCAGAGTCAGTGCAAATTGCAATTATAGAAGATATAAAATTATAAAATAAATCCAAATGCAATTAGGAAATCTTTGGTGCTTGGCCTCGTAACGATATCCTGATACTCCAGTTATCTTAGAAAAGTGTACTGTGATGTAATGCATCACGTTATCGTCATTGTCCAGCTCCTGCGAACACGTCTCGAGAAGGTGCAAGGGTGAAATAAACGAAGAATAAATGACGCTCATTTTGATCCATGTGGTTGGTTCACATGAACTGATTCTTCGGAATCAGCTGTTGACTGAAACGACGGAATGTTTAAACGCTAAAGAGAGATGTGCGTGTTGCCATAAGTACAGCTCCAGTCTGCAGTTAAAATCTGAGAGTTGTGAGACATCAGTGAGTTGTTAGCTAGGCGTATTATATACATACACACACACACACGTGTTGTTCGGTCTTGGTGCTGGGTCCATGCTGTTCAGAAAGCCTCTCTGGTCTGCACCAGATAAGCGGGTAATTCATCAAGCCTGCCTGCCAAAGCTTATCGTTCCTTCACACGGATTCAGGCTCTCCCTGGCAGCACTCGGAAAAGTCACCTGCGTCCCACACACCTCCCTCCCTCGCCCTCAATTACCATGACGACATTAGTCCGGTCCTGGTGAATGACAACAGAAAAGATGCGTCTCAGCCTTGTCGTTCTCGCCGTTGTTTCTGCGGACAGTTATAATCGCACGAGGCAGAGAAGCTCGACAACCGATCCTGGCAGGAAGAATCCCAGATGTTCCACGGATATAGTCTCAAACTATGCCATCTGCATCGAGGACGACCATGCCCCTCATTTAGAGACATGCTATAGTCTAGGCAGGAAGAGCTCACCTTTCTAATCACGTCAAAAACCCCAGATGCATTAATGCGCATTTTTAAGGATCACTCCAATCCGGTGTAGGTAAAGTTGCCGAATGAGAAGTGACGCAGAAAGAAGGACAGAGCGAGTGTATGGTGGGGGGAGTCGTGATGATCGGACCATCACATTGTGGCTCGTTAGAGGACGGGCATGCTGAGGTTTTGCCTGGCGCACTCAATCAGGGAATGTTGAACTCTGCACCTCAGCAGGGGGGCTGGGAATGCAGGGCCAAGTCCAGGAGGCCAGACCCGACGGGGAGTTCATCACGCACACCGAGAGCGCTGCCAATCAATTGCTCTATGGTTCCTCACTTGAGAAGCAATCACACGCCCTCTTAACCAAGAGCTACTGGGCTGCTAACATCTGGCCTGCGGTGGCAAATCGGAACACAAACAGGCGCTCGCACTGACAAAACCCTCTGCATCTCACACGCAGGAATGTGGAAAATCAGTCCCGGGTGATCTAAAGGGCAAATATACAAGTCATTGACATTTGCTAGAAATAACGGACCATTCATTCATGGCGGCATTGATGGTGGTCCATTCGCGGAGAGCGATTTTCAAGCCTCTCCATTAGGATTGTAACGGGGAGAAACTGCCCTTGGCATTGCCCCGTGGCAATTGAGCCTCAAATTGAGGCTCGGCTGGATGGCTTTGGCATCATTCGGTCACAGCACACTGGGTCAGCTTAACAAAAATTGCCTCTATGGAGAATAGCGCATCGTTCTTTTCCCCCCCGTCTCTGCATGTCGTGTATGCCGTCGTCTCGGGAGGCAGCCAGACAAGCTCATGACGCCCTGTGAACAGCGCAGAATCAACACGTGGCACGACGGCCTGTCTCCCTGTAAATCACCCCGCCTCTCCTCTAACCCTCGGTTCCCAGACACAAACTGCCGACAGGCACGCTTAGCATTGTCGCCGAGCTCGATTAATGAGATGTTCGACTAATAACTGCTGATCTGTTTCCACCTGACAAGCTGTACACTTGAAAGGTAACTCATTTGCCTCTTGCTGTCTTTCTTTTTCGCCGAAATCACGCAGGGCTTACTGTTAATACACATCTGCAGCCATTTCTCGGAGGGCGCTATGGTGCGACTGGGTTGAGATCAAAGGCTGCAGCAAGAGAATTCATTTATTTATTTTTATTTCCCTCTTCGAAGGGAAAACTCGAGCTAGGAGTCGTGTTTGCTAGAGAGACCGCAGACGGGTGGGTTGTATAGGATCGGCTAAGCCTCGGTTTAATTTGGCAGCTCGGGTTTGGGTAGGACCAGGTTAAGACCCCATAGTTACCGTGACTCATAGGACGCCATCGCAGACGTGGTTGTTCTCTCTGTTCACCCCTTAATCATTCGCTTTCTCTATTTGTCAAAAGAGGTGATTAGCTGTCAGCGCCTCCGTGAAGAAAGATAACCTCCACACAGACAGGCTTTTCCCCTCAGGCAGCAAGCAAGGGAGCGCAATCGTACAATCCGAGACTCTCACACGGCTGCCGACCGTGCCGGGGACTTAATGTATACAAGCATTCTACACATCCGGTCTTAATCATGCTCTCGCCAATTGAGTGGTCACACACATGCTCACGAATTAGCCAACTCCAGGTATAAAAAATAAAATTTAAAAAAAGGGAGAAAAATTTGATCCTCTAGTTGCACCAACAGCTAAAAATTGGCTTGTCAAAGACATGATAAAAGTCTCTTTTCCTAGTGATCTTTTATCAAGCTCAAGCTTCCCCAGACGCTCCAACATGTATTTGCTCAGACCAAAGACGAACACTTACATCCGTCAAACTCCAGTGCTAAAGAGAATTCCTCATTGAAATGTACATAGTAGAGGTGATCGCGCGTGTGTGTGTGTGTGTGTGTGTGTGTGTGTGTGCAGCAGTGTGCGAACATCTTCACATCTCGCCCACTTTCATTACTCTCTGCTTTTAGACAGCCTCCTTTCAAAGGGGTCAAAAAAGCATTCTGAAGTTCCTGTACAGATTAAAATCAGGGAGATTAATCAGAATGGCTGCATGAAGAGAACGGAGAGAAGAATAACCGAAGACCAGAGACTTCAAAATCGGAATGAAAGAAAGAAAGAATGAAAAATAAAGAAAATGAAAAGACCATAAATGATCGAATGATTGGAAGCAATGGACGGATGAATCGACAAAGCGATGGATGGAAGGAAAAAAAAGAAAACGGAAAAAGAAAAAGGAAAGAAAAAGGGAAAAAAAAGGCAGAAGCGGTGTTAATTGTGATGTGGTCTCTGATCTTTGCGATGTGGACTTTGGGGAAATCGAATGCGTGAGAGAGGTGCAGGATAATACGAAATGGAAGAGTAGTAGTTCTGCAGAAAGTCTCCAAGGACTTCACGCCATGATCTGTGTGTGTGTGTGTGTGTGTGTGTGTAAGATATGGGAAGTGTGTGTAGCCTAAGCCAGTGTTAACACCAGAAGATCCTATGACAAACATGTAAGTGATGCCATTACATGAGCCAGCCAATGGGCATTTATTTACGCAGAGCCCCCACTGACTAGGTTTAGACCAAAGAAAGAGAGAGAGAGAGAGAGAGAGAGAGAGAGAGACCGAAAGACCTCACTGCCTCGGAGAATGTGCCTTAATTGAGTACAAACAGAATGCATCCACTAATTAACGTTAATCAATTTACTGCAAAGCGCCATTACGACTCAAAACCATGGGAAACATGCACACTCGTTAGAAACAAGCTCGCTGAAAGCAGAACGTATAATCATACTGTTAAAGCCTTGGACTGCCAAAACAACAAGCACGTTGGAAGAACCTCAGCAGAGCTTTTACAGCGTTCTGCAGAATGCGGACAATATCCGCGCTGTATCCGTCCACCCTAACGAGTAACCGTGGCAGTATGGCATTTCCGTGTCATAACAAGTGCCTAGCCTTTCATCGTGATTGCGTTGTCTACTCGCTGAAGCTACGTTTTAGCTACTTCATACCTTGAATCTGCTCCCAGGACCGAATCCGGGCTTGTTCGGTAGTGCGAGATTATAATCGTGGGTTTGCTTTTATATAGAAGAATGTAGAAGGATACGTTCCGACCCGTGGACCAGCAGCACATTTCTAATATGCGGGTTTGCAAAATGGCATGCCCTATATCCATGCATCCATCCATCCTTCTCCTCTGGTACCAACTGGTGAAGAGCACTGCTTTTTGGATGCATGACGCGGCACTGTGCAGGAACACCTGCAGACAATGAACTGTTCTAGGAACATGTGAGCCATGCAGTGCTACGAAAGGTTGGTTTTATGCATCAATACACTGTGCACCATCAAAAAAAAGAGCAAGTGTTCAACCACAGAGTTAGCTCCTGAGTTTAAAAAAGAAGAAGAAAAAAGGGAGATAAACAACATAAAACAAAAGGCTTCTATACAATGCCTTCCAGTGTGCGAAACCGATATATGAACACAGAGAAGTAAATATTGGTGCAGTACTGAATCAGAGTATTTTGCTGTAGCTCATGCCTACCAGTTTCGGTCCCCCCCCCCCCAAACGTGACACAGTGACAGCCAGATTAGAACGTGACGGATAAAAATATCATTTGCATCCGATTTCCCAGTCCATTATTTTATCTCCGGGACGAGCTTTTCCTTGAGGAACGCCTGTGCAAGATCACATAATTGCAGCATTATTTTCAAGAATGAAAGAAAAGCCTTTTTCATCCGAAAAAGTGCTGAAAACGTCAAACGCCAACAAAGGCCTCGTAGCCGTATTTCGGTGCTGGCGCTGAGGAGGACACCTTAAACAGCTACAAAGTGGGAACACAAAGGCTCCGAGACACACCCCACCAATAGGTCCAAATATATGGCACATGCTCAGCGTTAAGGATCAAGAAAACTCCCTCTGCCTGCCATTTTTAAACGATTATTCCACCTCGTGACTAAAAGCTGGCACCCGATAGCGGGTGAAGCCACGAACGCCAGTATTCCCGTGGTGCCCCAACATGCAAGGAAATACATGAAAATTAATAATCCAATCTGTCTAATCAGCTACTTCGCCGTGTTGTTTACTGTAGAGATTTACAAGCCAGCCCCCACCCACAGAATCTGGAGAGCAGACTCGGAAAAGTGATCTCTGCTGAGATTTTGGCTCGAGGTGGAATGTTTTTTGTCTCTTTTAAGAATGGGATGGCGACAGGCGGGTATCCTATAGGCAGACAGATATCTGCGCCGCTTTGTCGCAGTGAAGCTAATCCAACGGTAAAGGGGTTGCTCCACATGGCATCAATTCGACAGTGAGAGCAACGTCAGGTCTCAAGAGGGACTTGTGCGATTTCTGGGCAAAAAAAAGAAATACTGTACAAAAATGGATATAAATTAGAATTGAAGTCGTTAATTAAGACGACAAGACTTAATTGACCAGACCCGGATGGGAACCGTCTGAAAACGGAAACGAAAGGTCCATCTGCGAGTTGGTGTGAGAGAGGCCTCCGCTTCCTCTGTCCTCGGACATATGAGGACGCGTCCAGACAGAAGTGTGATCGCGGCTATCTCTGCAAAATAAGCAGTGCGATCCAAATCGAAGGGCCTAATAGGTTTTATAGATCAACGCCATTGATTTTTTTTCCCTTCCCCTTGCTGTCTCTATTCGTTTCCTGACTTAAGTTTAATTCAGTTCAAGTAAATCAACCCCAGCCGCCCTAGAGTTCAGCAAGAGCACTATCAGTCATATGTAGAAAACGGCTCTTGATGCTGGCGACCTTGCGGTCGGTCCAACATCCGCCCACCCCACCCCCCCGTGTGTGAACAGGAACAGGTCCTCGTTAGACCTCCTTTTCATCAGAGTGGCCCCAGTCAATACTCGGAGGGAGTTTTCCTGTGCTTTCCCCACGACTGGGGGATTTCAAGGTGACAGGAAAACTTTCAGCTGCGGTGAGTTTCAGAAGGTCTGATTGCCGCTGTGACTCAATTAACCCCCTGCCAGAATCCGAGAGAGATGGTGCACGTCAGATTCAGCGAGAGAGAGAAAAAAAAAAAAAAAAAAAACCTCAGAGAGAGGAAAACGCATCTTATCGACTAATTGGAAAAACAAGTAGTTTCTGTAATGGCGAGCAATGGGGTGTAGTCGTAAGGCTCCCGTGTAATGAAATAGCACGCGAACCATGGGTTGGATTTGAAACTGCACATTCTTTGCGGCTCAGGAGCACCGTGGTTAAGTAAAACCATATGCCACATTTGAAATCTGCCCAGTGCCACTCATCGAGGAGGTGTCATCATGGAGGCTGGTGTGTAGCGGACTCTAAAAACCACTGGGGCTAACAGGCAGCTCACCGCACACTGTAACCACAAACCACAGGCCGTGAGTCATCGGGCTAAACGCTGTCATCATCTCCCCACTTCACACCGAGTTTCAGATACTACTCCGCTCCGGCCACACGCTTCCACCTCGTTTGACCGCTTTTGAAAGCACTATGTTTTGCATTTCTTACTCCACAGTGACACTTTTAACAGGACGGGGGCTCTGTACACCCTATCATCCTCCTCTCGGAGATTCGTTTAAGCCTCTGAGTTATGAACGGTCGGGGGAGTTTCACCGGCCATTCGCAAGAACGGAAGTAACTTTATCTAGACAATCATCTCTAGTCTCTGTCTCGTCAAGTCCGCACCAGTCAGAAAGCTCCAGGTGAGTTTGAGGTCATTCCCATGAGCAATTACTTTAGCTACGTTTGACACACCACAGGTTTTCCCCTCGCCTCCTCCCCCACCCACTTGCACCATGAACACCGAGTACTGAGGAAGGAAAGTAAATGCAACTGTGCATGGGTGCGAAACTACATGCGAGATATTATAATCTTCACCTAGCAACCCCCCCCAACACACACCCACAAGCCCAGCTTAAAGGTCCTTTCACACCGAGTGTGACGCCATAAAGCAAAACGAATCGCAGACAAACGGTAAAAGATCGATCGACCTTCAGCGAATCCACGCCTACACACTAGGTGGCACAACCCACTACATCTGATCCGCCTATTGTCTTTGACCACTAAAAGTAGTAGTATTACGTAAACGTTGGCGCATAACACAACACCACAAACCGAACATCCTGCGCAATGATCTGAGGCTGTCTGAACAAAACACGCAACTACTGAACACTAAATATTCTTTGGTGTTTACGCTGGTTTTCAAAACCGCTTTCCGTGCTATAGCACCACCAATCGCGCCCTCTTGTGCGACAGCAGCGGCTCCGGTCACATGATCTAAAAGCTCAGGTCTAATCGGATGACCCGCTCCATCCCGGATCGATAGGAATGAAATCGACATACCGGTCGAAGAAAAGAAAAAAAAAAACAACAACCGTCACTTTGTCGCGCCGCGAACGATCGCGCCCGGTGCAAAAAGCTCCATAGGGATCTCTCGCTTCGACCCGAGAGCGTCATCGCGTCAAACGATCACGAACCTTAAAGCTGAAAACGGAATTGACCGGGCTAAACTGGCATGCCATCTGATCCGAGCTAGGCAAAATCTCTCGACTAATCTCCACTTTATCCCAGAGAAGTGTTCTCGATCGTGGCTCTGTGGATCTCCTCGGGTGCTTACTCTAACACACAGACAAAAAAAAAAAAAAAAAGAAGAAATCTACATTTCATGAGTCATGGTAAACAGGCGTGAGCTACAGAAGACACGGCGCTCAAATCAGCCGCAATGGAGCGCTGAATAATTACATTCCCGCAGACTGTTTAATGGATTGAAAGCTTGCCTGTTTGAAGAAAAGTGAGCAATAAAGAAGCATGCAGGGTATAAATAGGGTAAACAGCCATGAGTGGCAGAGCAAGAGAAAAAATAAATAAATAAAAAATTCTTCCATTCTTCATGCACTCTTTGTATATTGCTGGAAATCACAGCCCTTAATGAAAGTAAGCAGGGTCTTTTTTTTATTTTTTTCCCCCTTTCTCCTAACTACAATTGATTCACATATTTCAAAGGGGCACAGACGGAGGCTTTGATCAGCTGGGATCAGTCGCAGACGAGGAGAAGTGAGGGAGAGAGAGTGCAAGAAACTCGTGTCATCTGTAATCTACCTAGTCACTTCTCTCTCTCTCTCTTCTCTCTCTCTCATCTACACATACTTGGCCGCCGTCCTCATCGCCGCATCTGCTTGCTCTGGCTCGGACACCGTGGCTGATGGGTCTCTTTCCTTTTGACCAACGGGATTCAACTGGAACTTTGGGAAGGCCCTGCTAGATAAAACTCCTGGTTTACAAAAGTCCAGCGACACAACAAACACGTCTGAACAGCGACCTTACACTCCCTTAACCATCAGCTATTCATTCATGGCTACAAATACGACGATTCTAAATTCTAAACGACGATGAATAAATGTGACTTCATTGATCTGAACAGAGAGGGTAAAATAAATCTGCCTTCGGGTCATAAATATAAACATGCTTATTAGGACTCGTCAACAACGGAGGCTCTGCGGTGATCTTTCCACAAGACAGAAATAAAAACCTGGACACAACAATTTACAGGATTACAGGCTGTTTTTGGTGGTTCTCCATCCAGCACTTGACGGCCCCGTCCTTCTGACCACTTCTTTGCACCGAGACAGAAAGATTAGCTACACACCTGGCCAGAACACCACCGACGAGCACCGCAGGTGAAAATCCTACCCTGAGCTTCTGGGAAATCTTTACAGTTCTATTAAGTTGCATTAAGACGTCTGCAAACCTGACAGAGCTCATAACCAATATCCCAGCAAATCTCGGGCTCTAATTGCAGGAGCTCGGCACCTAATACCCGACGGATTGGCCCGGAGATCTTTTTCCAACCATGAAAAACCAGCTCGCCTCCTTTCTATTCTTCATTCCCTCGAGGCTTTAGCAATCAATGCTGCCATCTGAGCTGTGAGAACAACGCAGGCTCTTTCCTGAACTCCAACCCCCACAATCCATTGCTCTTTGCATGCGGGCTGATGACAGAAGCGGACCGCTGCTTGTTTTGTAAGGTTCGACAGGCCATGACCAGGATTACTCAAAAACCGGCGTCGAGCCCAACGATGGATTCCTAATCTCCATTAGAAGGCTGCGTCTGGGCGCGAGCAGTAATTGCTTTTCCTGGTGAGGTAAGAGCATTAGGAGAATAAATACTTTGCTCCGGTTGTAGTCAGTGGCCGCACACGCCGATTAGGCCTTTTAATAAGATGAGCAATCTGGTGATAAAAATCAATTAGCCCGTCTCTTGAAGGACGGCCTCACAAGAGGGCTCAACTGCTGTGGATTTACGTGGCATTGCACGTGGCAAGTTGCTCAGCTGTGTCGCTCTGGAGTGGGGTAAACAGAAATGGGTCAGTAAATAATAAACCTACTAAAAAAAAAAGAATAAGAAAAATCCCCAAGGACAATTTGAGTTCACCTGAAAGCTCAGTAATAGACAAAAAGACTAGCACAGGTGGAACTCTGCTGCCTAGAGAGTCTTTAAACCAGATCTGGCCCAGTCACAGCTTTGTGGCATTTTGCTCGTGTGTGTGTGTGCGCGTGTGTGAGACTCTGGTTCTGTCACCTCTCTTCACGCCTGCAGGAGGAGGCTGCTGAGTGTCTGCTGAGCTCCGCCTGTCCAGCTTTATCAGCAGATTGAGAAAGAATCTGCTTGATTGAAACCCCGGCGTGCATCCAATCAAACTTCACTGCTGGACCTTCTTCAACAGAGGAGTCAAAAGAGGAGAATCATGGGAGCGGACACATGGTGCCCAGCGAGCATCCGCTCCAGTACCGAGACGCTACGATCGGTTCATACATCCAATCAATCAATCAATAAGTCAACGAACAAATAGAAAAGAAAAGAAAAAATAAATCAGAATGACCCGACTCAACAGCCCAGTCTCTTAACATCAAGCCAAAAAGTGAATTTAACAGCGGCGATGCTTAAAAGCGCGATCGCGGGTCGACAAGCGACAGAGTCAGAGAAGTGCAGTGGTGAGGTGGCAGGCGCACAGACAAGGGGTCTCTGTGGGTGAGGAGGATAAATTAATTAGTGAAGAAGCTGAAAAAATAAACGTTAGCGCGACGTGGAGATCACGCTGAGAAAAATACATTTCCCGCTGCGATCCATGCCCTTTATTGATCGCCACTAAACGCTCCAGCTGGCATGCCATGAAATATTCATATTTCAATTCTGACAGCTGTTTTTGGGAACTTTCCTTCACGGCGCTGATCCATTACGGGACACTAAAACTCAATAAAAAAAAACAACAAAGTAAAAAAAACCCACAAAGAGCCATAAATACACAGGGCATTCACACTGGGAGGCCAGGGGTTCCTTTAGCAAAGGGAAAGAGGAAAAGAGATAGAGAGAGGGAGGGGTGGGGGATACTTCTGCTAGGTATTCAGAATGTTCTGGTGATGAGACGCCATACGATTAAGAATGGAATTTGGGAAGGTCATTACCCAGTAAACAATACTTCAACATATAAAGACACATATGCAATGTTGAAGAGTGAATTTTGAACTCCGCTTAGCCATCAAATTACAAGAGCCAACAGTCCAGGGGGTGGAGTCAGACCTGATCCAGCTCCTCCTACCTGGTAGGGGTTGAACCAAAAGGGAATTAGAGACAACTTCGGAGTGTTTCAGGGTGGACAAGCGTGCCGTTAAGTGTTTCGGAGAGCGTCTAGTTTGTTGGGCTTACACGAGGAGCCGAATCGGGTCCGACTCCATCGTCTCGATTTCGGTTCCGCAGCGAGGACTATCCGACACGGTTAGCTATTAAAACGAGAGCTTCAATGACAGACTGTCCATAAAACCGTGACCTCAGGCCAGTCTACTCACATCCAAGCGTCCAACCGTGTCCAGTTCGGGCGCTTTAACTATAAGAAACAGTATCCTCGAGCGGCACACAATACAGAGCCGACAAAGCGCCCGTGTCTCCGAAACACAGCGTCGCACATAAGGTCAATGCTCCGATGGCGTGGAGATGGGGCGATAAATATTAGGCTAAACCCAGCAATTAAAGACAGGGGATATTAGCATTTGCATAATGTTGCAATTAGATTTCCCCCATGTCTATCAGACTGGGTAATCACTTGTCTCCAGCGGTTTAATTACAGCTCTGTGATGACTACATAATGTGATTAGATGTTATACCTTATTGTTCCTGGTGGCATATCACATCGATTACATCAGACGTCATCATCCTCGCCAGGACGCAGACACGTCACGTGAAACGCGGACGACTCGGTTAAAGACGCGCATGCTCCCGCGAAGACCTCGTCGCGTGAATTAAATAATCTAAACGACATCCATATTCTCACACAGAGGAAAAACAAAACAAAACGAGAGTCTTCTTTTGCATAATTGTGTTAGAAGAAGTGCATCACTTTGATTGAAGTGCGGCTTTGGTAATTGTGGTGTAAACAGTCAGCTGTCACTGCCACAACGCATCCTACTCACTTTCTCTTCAGCTTGTTTTAGCCATTTTACCCCCCCCAAAAAAAATTCAGAATGCAGGCATGCAGACCGTAGTGTGATTTAAATAATTACAGGGTGTGTGTTACCTGTGTTGACTCCGGATGTCCTCAATCACTCTTCACGTGTCTTTACCCATCAAGCCTTTCTCACAGCCGTTTGCTCATCAGCAGAGCAGCGAGCCTAACACACCTCTCCTCCTTTCCCATCCTGACTCTTACTATTTCTGTCTCGTCACTTAGCGGCCCGTCACTTCATAAAAACATAAATAAATAAATAAATAAATAAATAAAAAGACAGAAAATCAAAACGGGACCGGCGCCCGTTTAATCCGGACTCGAGCACTCGGATGTCGTTTAAAAAAACGGCGCACGAGATCAGGTTTGCCGAACGTGTCGAAATCGGGAGATTTGTGGTTGACATTCGGAACGTGCGCCGATGTTCGCAGGCTTTTGTATGTTAATGCACCCTGACGTGGTCCTGGGTTCGGGCCACACGGCCGACAAAGGTAAAAGAAAATGTCAGAAGAGATCTTGTTGGAACGGCCCGCGTGTCGCCGTCTCACAATTTCTCTAACGTCTATTTATCTATTAATTAATAAGCGTAATTGAACGTGTTGAATAATGCAGATCACGCGCGTCTGAAGGGATTCGAGAAGGACGACGAGAAGGGAATAGACCCGGAATAGACGATGGGTGCAATCGAGTTGAAAGGTGCGAAACCGCACGTCGTTGTGCGCGTAGGTCACACTTTCTAGAAATTTCAGCGGAGGTCTGGAAGTCCTTCAGCATGGCCGGTGTCTCAGCGGTAAGCTCTGCTGTTCACACTGCTCGTGCCTTTGCTCGGTGGGAGAGCGCCGGGCTTACTGTTTGTTAACTTCCCGTGCAAACAGGTCAAGGTGTCCTGTTCCTGGAGGAGAGTGGTTTATTAAAGTCAGCGAGAAGGCGATGGCAGGTCGCAGTAGCTCACTCGCTCACGTGCACGGCTCCGACGGAGGCGCACACGCTTCCTAAGTGTTGACTGGAGCTAGCCGTTACTGACAAAACGGTGGTAAATCGTGCTTTATCACTGTCCGAAAGAGTGCGGCCGCTTTCTCATAGGGAGAGAGAGAGAGAGACACACCCGGACACAAGGTTCTGGTCCGGAGAAACAGTCCTGTCAGGCAGGTAGAAGACCGAGTGAGGAGGTGAAAAAGAAGAAGAGAGAGAGAGAGAGAGAGAGAGAGAGACTTTCTCCTACACTTGCATGATCTGAGCTTTCACGGTTTTACTGCCGTCGAGTTTTAAGGGCCAGCGAGCGTGTGGCTCTGCCTGCCTGGACATGCCTCAAGAAAACAAATCGTAAAGCCTCCAGATATTACAGGAAATTAATATGGCTTCCTGAAGGGTGTAGTTGGGAGTGTGGGGGAGCGAGTATGGGCTGCCTATGATTCTTTGCTTGCTGTGGGAGAAATCAGAAAGAGGTCTGAGAAGAAATGGAAGCAGGGAAGAAGAAGAAGAAGAAGAAGAAACACTGTGTCTGAAACTCAATGCTTACAAGACCATTAAGACCCCACAACGGCCTTTATGGCATTCAAAATAACTTCTTTTATGTGACTTTCTTCCTGCTGCTTTGGAGTGTGTGTGTGTGTGTGTGTGTGTGTGTGTGTGTGTGTTGGGGCATAAAGTAAACACCGCTGTGTTACAACGTTTGCAGCATTACAGCCACTCAGGACAATTATGTGCGGTCACTATGGTTACCCAGGACCACCTCGGAGCACCAGGGTGTGTTCGTGACGCGGCTAGAGCGAGACAGGCATGCACCTTAGGAGAACTCTGACCAGCTTACCAACTCGCGACCTTCTCGCGACCTTCTCTCTCGCTCTCACACACAAGTTTTGAAGCGACACTCAATAAGACAAAGAAGCCATAGCCATACTGGAATTTGTTCATGTAATTTGCGATTGCTCAAAAATAAATAAATAAATAAATAAATAAAAGATTTTCATGTGTATATTAAGGGCATAAAATGACTCTAATAGAGAGTATATTTGAGCTCTATTGCAAATCAACAACAATGCCGGCTTATTCGGGGCGGTTTACACCATCTGCGTATAAATTAGTGCCTGTTATCTAAAGGCGCCTTATTAGTCACTTGCCTCATCTGAATCAGAATGAAACGGATGCGTTTACTTTTAAATTTTGATCTGATTTGGGTCCTTAATCCTTTTACTAAGGGGCAAACTAAGGGTTTCTTATTTGTTTACAGAACACACAGTATGTTAGTTACAAATCAGACACCGATAAATTACCACGTTATACGATGTGGCAGTGGGGGCGTGGTCAAGCGTGTCAAGTGGAATATGCCGGGCCCGGTGGAGCTGTTCGAGTGAAACAGTGGGTCACTGAGCTTGATTTTGTTTTCGGTGTGTGCATTTAAAAGCGCAGAGAGGAACAGCACTGAAACGCGTCTGTTAATAAAAACAGCAGCTCCACTCTCACCGTTGTCCGCTTCCTCATTCCCCACCCCATTGACCAGAGTTATCACATATATGTATATAATAATAATAATAATAATAATGAGTCTTTATTGGTCACATGTACAGTAGAGCACAGTGAAATTGTTTTCTTCACATACCCCAGCCTGTTAGGAAGTTGGGATCAGAGCGCAGGGTCAGCCATGATACAGCGCCCCCTGGAGCAGAGAGGGTTAAGGGCCTTGCTCAAGGGCCCAACAGTGGCAGCACTGGGGCTTGAACCCCCGACCTTCCGATCAGATATAAAAAATAATAATAAATCACCACCATAACAGCATGGACATCAGGATGTAATAATGGTGAGTTTAAATTCTAAAAACTCCGCTTTTTGGGACAAAACAAAATACCGTTCCACACTGCTCAATAGTGACTTACGCAGTAGGTTCATTAGTACCACGCCGTTTTCGTTTATTTGTTGTTGTTTTTTTATAACTCTAGTACCTTTGTACTGTTTTGCACCAACACTCCTCCCATCAGGAAGACGCTGGCATCTGTCTGCAGTGCATTCACTACGCTTTCAAGATTCAATTTCGCACGCCTGCTGTTCAGTTCAGTGCAGTGCGACACGTCAACTAATCCACCCCCCCAAACACCGTACACACTCTTAAAACGGTAATAACCCTCTACAGTGCGCATCTGCCCGAGTCTCCAGCAGCATTTGTCTTGAAGAACATTGGTAATCCCTTTTAAGTGTTGCAAGCACTCCAGCGTGGAAATAAGACGCTCCCTTTTCTTCACTGAGCCAAACACAAGGAGCTGCTCTTCTGCTTGTCTGATCAGCTCGCCGGATGCTTCCTTAATCGCAGAGAAATGCAAATGTGGTTCCTGCTCGAAAGGTAGGCTTGGTTTCGTAAGACTCGATCGCGCAGACATATGGAGCACTGGGTGAGCGCCAGGACTGACACGTTCGGCTGGCGGTATAATTCATTTAAATATCCTTATCCAAGATGGCCGCCACGTACATGTATCCTGCACTAGATCGGCATGTGGGTTGTTTTTTTTTAGCCCAGTTTCTACCAATTTGGTCATTGGCCAATAGCGCTCCCCAATCACATGACAGGGAAAGTGAAGGCCAACATGTACTGTCTCCGGGACACATGAATCGGGAAGCCAAAGAGAACATGCCTGGCTGTGCTCTCTCTCTTTGGGAGACCGGCTTTAAAACTAGGCGATCATGGATGTCCCTGTGAGCTCGTGTATACGGGTAGAGGGTAATAAGCCTTTTCCTCCAGATGTGTTCAGCTATTCTAAAAGATGCAAAGCTCCACAATCCACAAAAGGTACGCAGGCAAGAACAGAAAATAATGCTGCTCGTGTACGCATCGTTATGGCCTCTGGGACGCGGAGGGTAAAACGACTAAATCCAGTCCTCCTGTGATCGCACTCAGTGCTACAAATAAGGCTGGGAAACCTGAGGGAAAGAAGGTGTCAACACCCACCGAGCTGCTGCGGATACGATTATCGTGTGTGGGAGCGCTCACTTCGAGCGCCAGCACTCGCAAATAACACAAAAGACAAACTGCAGACACACAACTCTGTTTGCGTTTGTGCTTTACGGGAAGTGCCACGCACCTTATTTCGCGCACACACTCTTCCTTCCATCTGAATTGTGCTCATCCCAGACCCAGCAGGAAGTGAACGCAATGTCTGTATGAATATATGAATAACTGAACACCAGAGAAGCAGAGTCGGTGGCAGTGGCGAAGATTCCTCTGTGTGTGTGTGTGTGTGTGTGTGCGCATCCTGACACATGCCCAGATGGTGGGCGGCAGGGGTCTTCCATCCCCCGCCCCGTCCCTGTGGGGGTCACCGGAGAGGCGCCATTAGACCCCGACGCTTCAACGAGGCACACGTACAGCCACACACACGCACAAGCTCACGCCATTCCAGGGCCAAGCGAAGTGGGAGAAGTGACATCATCAGAGCGCCGTGGTGAGAACCCGGTGAGTATGTGTGGGAACAGATGGCAGGAGGAGAGCAGGGCCTTCCACCTTGGGGAGCGGAGGAGGAGATCAGCACAAACACGTGCACACGCTCGGGGGTGGGGCAGGGACGGTGTGTTTTCTATATCGATTTTCTAAAGAGAAGTAGAGTGGCAAATCCAAACTCTGGTCCATCTCTGAGACTCTGCATTACAATATCTATAAAAGAGCGCTGGCTGAGCAAATTATTAGCATAAAATCCCTGACCGGACCTCCGACACACTGAGTGTGAAGTGGCTGGGATGAAAATCAAAACATCCAAGTCTACGTTAACGCTTTTTCGCCCATAAACGGACCCTGGAGTACATCTTAGACTCTTAACTGAGGATATGAGATTGACCAATGGATCGGGTCACCAGTCACTGTACCGGTCTGTAGTGGTGAAACAGGAGCTGCAGTTTGCTCTCCGTTTACGTGCCGGTCTACATCCTTATCCTCACCTGTGGTCAACAGCAAAGTGACTGAAAGAATGAGGTCACGAGCGCAGGCAGTGGAAATGAAGATCCACCGCAAGCAAGGTTGCCGCCTTACCCTCTGTGATATTGTGAGGGACCTGTAAATTGTGGAGAACCTCTGAGTAGAGCCACTGATCCACCAAATGAAGAGGAGGGAGTCGAGGTGATGTGGGCACTCATAAAAATAAAATAATTAATAAATAAAATAAAAAAAGATGCCTCCAAGTTGGCACACGGTAGAACCTTATAGCACACGACTCACTGGTCGGAGAACCCAGGAGCTTCTAGAGAGAGATTAGATCTCAGAGATGGCTTCTGGGGATTGCGCAAGAGGAGCTGGAATTTGCGGTTGAGGATAAAGTCTGGACTGACCATCTCACCCGGAAAAGTTGAAGGAAAACAAACGAATGAATGAATGAATGATTCACGTCACAGTTTTAAGCAACTTAATCTACACTGCAAATGATTTACCTTTCCTATACCTCACATTTGTCAATTTTTCTCAACTGCTTCATAACGCTTACTTTTTTTTTTTTTTTTAATGAGTGCCTTGCCCCCCCCCCGTCTCTGTTTCGATTAATTTAATTAATTTATTCTTTCCATTTTACAGGCTGCTGTAATTTGTTGCTCACATTCTATGGGACGTGAAAGGCGCTATAATTATTATAGCGTTTGCTTTTAATGGCACTTGTCACCGAAAGCTGACCTGAAATAAACATGTCATTTATTTGTTTCCTGTTCTAACATCTACACGCGCACACAGTCCTACGTATTATTAAAAAAGAGAGAGAGCGAGAGAGCGCGAGAGAGAGAGTGCGAGAGAGAGAGAGAGAGAGAGCGCGCGAGGGTGAGAGAGAGCGAGAGAGTGAGTGAGAGAGCGAGTGAGAGAGCAAGAGAGAGAGCGAGTGAGAGAGCGAGTGAGAGAGCAAGAGAGAGAGCGAGAGAGAGAGCGAGAGAGAGAGAGAGAGAGCGAGAGAGCGAGAGAGAGAGCGAGAGAGAGAGCGAGCGAGAGAGCGAGAGAGAGAGCGAGCGAGAGAGAGCGAGCGAGAGAGCAAGAGAGAGAGAGCAAGTGAGAGAGAGAGAGAGCGAGAGAGAGCAAGAGAGAGAGCGCGAGTCAGAGAGCGAGAGAGAGCGTGCGCGCGCGGGCGAGAGAGTGAGAGAGAGAGCGCGAGTCAGAGAGCGAGAGAGAGCGTGCGCGCGCGGGCGAGAGAGAGAGAGCGAGTGAGCGAGTGAGAGAGAGCGAGCGAGAGAGAGCGAGCGAGAGAGAGCGAGCGAGAGAGCGAGCGAGCGAGCGAGCGAGAGAGCGAGAGAGTGAGAGCGAGTGAGAGAGCGAGTGAGAGAGCGAGTGAGAGAGCGAGTGAGAGAGCGAGTGAGAGAGCGAGTGAGAGAGCGAGTGAGAGAGTGCGAGACACTACAGATGAAGTGAATGTGTTAGGGAAGGCAGGCCGCAGCAGCCGTGTGAAGGATGTGGGCTGGCTTGCTGCTCTTATTGACTTGTTGGTGAAAGAGCTTGATTCCGTCTGTCTTGATGCCGCCCCGGCGTATCAGCGTCACGTCGCAGACTGAAGTTTGTTATCTGCTTTAATTAAATAGATTTAGCGCCTCTGACAAGGAGAGCCGTGCTGGAAGGAAAAGGGGGAGCGGCGCACCCGTCGATATTTATCTGATAGAAGCTGTTCGTCCTGGGCTTCAGGGTCTCGCGTACACTCACACACACACAGTAATGTCAGCTTCAAAAGCTCACAGAACTCTACAGGAGCGCTCTCAGACGAGGCTCACGCACTCCCACGGACTCTTACATGGAGATCACCGACAAAGTGCGCCTCATCCCCACTTTCTCCAAACAAATAAACAAACAAAAACACGAATTAAACGTGACCGTCAGGACGTTGTGGAGGAACATGGAGGAAGTACTGGTTGGCGAGATGCTCGTCTGTTCTGCACAGAGAACTGGAGCGATGACGCGAGCCAGGTTTCACGTTTCCCCAGAGCGGTTCTTGTTAATAGTCACAGAGGGGCTCGCACTACACGGTTCGCCTACGATCATATCGAAAACACTGGAAAACGATGTCGCTCAGGCTTTTGAGGAAATCTCCGATTCTGAACCGCAGCGATGTGTGTTGTCGAGCTAAGAGTCGAAGGGTTTTCCCCTCGGAGACACAAGACTGATCCTCTGTGACAATCCTAGGATCTCTATAAGCGGAGAACTTTCACCTGCTGAGCGGAAACTGTCCCGCTTCTGCACAAAGAACACAAAAGAGTCCATCAACAGAAATTTTAATTAGCCACTTGGAGAATGAACGATTAGCTTCCTACTCATCATTTCTTTTCTAGACGCCAGGAAAAGGACGGTTTTTTTTCCTCAGGCATGCTGCCAGACCCCTGCTCCCCCCCCCCTCCCCTACGTCTGGAGAAAAGGGGATGGAGTATGCTGATAATTAATCTGCAGCTCATTCTTGCGGTTTTGTTAACGTGCGCCGTTGAATAGCACAGGAGGCGCCTGGCCTTCAAAACAAGAGCGAAGAGAGCGAGACTGCAGAGACAGAGAAAACTCCAACCCTGACAACCCCACGGCATTGTCTCGCATTCTCTCGTCGCTCCAAAACCAATCTTTTCCCGCAGACAATGGCGTCATGTCTGTGAGAAACGGCGCGATTCAGCTCCTCTTTTTCAGCATTCAGAAGCTTTAATGAAACTGGAATGTGTTCAGGCTTCTAATGAATGGCTCTGTTTTAGTGGTGCGACTCGCCGTTCTCCCGCCGGAGCCTGCCGAATTATGCTTTTTAACCATTGTGTGTGTGTGTGTGTTGTACGTTGTTGGTTTACTAAAGTGTACCCCTGTCCTCGCTGAATTCATATTAAACTCAATCATCGCCGGCTTTTAAACTCATAATCGACACAAAACTCTGCGCTGAACGAAAAAGAAAAGAACAAGCGCGCCATTAACGAGCTGCATTTCCTGCGCGTTTGTGATGTTAAGCAAATTGCGACCGGTCTTCAAAAGGCGTGTGTGTGCGCACATGTGACTGTGTGTGTGTGGGGCAAATGAACATGCTGATTGGTATTCTTGAATATGTTCACTGCTAATGAACCCCAACCGAGCGTTTGGGGATATGTGTGTGTGTGTGTGTGTGTGTGTGTGTGTGTGTGTGTGTGTGGTCTAAGTATGTCCAATGAAGTTGATGGCTGAAGCATAATTTGACTTATTTTTCACTTCCTGATCAAGTTTCACTTTCACACACACACACACACACACTTAAGATGATGAACCATTATGAAACCCAGAGTTGAGAAGCTCATTCATTCTCTGACCTCAAGAATTCCTGCCACTTATGATGTTGCCATGGCAACGATCCCACCATGAAGACTAACGACCCGAGTGCAAGGAGACTGTGTGTGTGTGTGTGTGTGTGTTGGCACAGAAACATCTGGGTCTCTCTCTCTCTCACTTACACTTAAATATGCTCAGGGTGAGGGCATTGGTGTCAAACCTTTATATGCCCACACACACACACACCCCATATCACTGCTACAAACAAGTACAAACAATCCAATCCAAGCTTTTATTTCAAACAGATGATCTATTCCACTGATTAACACTAATAACCAGCACTTAAGTACAGAGGACGCCACAGAACTCATCTTGACGAGTGACGAACGGTGACGTTGGCTCCTAGATCAGACGTTGAGCTGTACCCGTGTTCCACGCGTGTGAATCAACACGCCACGGGACTCGTCTCGGCCCAAAGCGTCGACCTTGATATCACGTTTTAACCTGAGTGACGCGAGTCCACGTGCGGTGTATGCGGTCACCATGCGACGGGTGTGAACCCGAGATATTACCGATCTAGCGTGAAAACGCAGAAGATCTGCGCACCACAGGCTGTTCTCTGCGAGACCTCGCATCTGACGCCTTCGCATAAGGAGATAAATACGTCTCGGAAGAGCAGAAGTGTTTATCCTCCTATAACGTCGGCATTAAATGTCAAGAACAGATGACGCAGCTGTGGAAAAGCCGGGAAAGTTGATTATCCGGCCTCTGCATCCAGGGACTTTTTATTACCGATGTAGTAATATTTAGAAACAGCATCAGATTCATTTCCCTTGGCACCGTGTTTGTTTTCTGTCACTCGTCCCCTGCAGGCTTCTCTCAGACTCGGGGAAAGAGGCGTGTCCTTCAGTGACTGTCATTCAGACAGATTTGCCCAAATCTGAATTTCAAATATGTACTTTAATACCTCTACAAAAAAAAAGGATCTCAATCACAACTCTCTGTATTCAATTATTAATCTTTGTTTATTCAACAATAATTATTCTATTAGCCTTATGACCTACACACGTCCGACACGGCGGACGGTTTGTCCTATGCACGAAGAGAACCAGCAGGACGTTGAAACGCCGGTTCTCGCATGTCTCAGCACGTCCAACCTACAGCTGAGGACGGAATCACATTTTCAACCCGGACGAGGAGGAGACGTGAATTATTCAAACGCGTGCATGACTGCATATAGCAAGCCCTGCTTAGGAGGAGTGTTCTATTACACGTGGCCACATGGTGACGTCCCGCTGCGCGAGTTCGTGCCGTAAATGCCGGATTGCGCCGGGTCTTTCCCATCAAAGCAGGCAGCAATTAGGGCGAGTCTGGCAGCTGGGGCCGAACCCGGCAGTGCAGCACGATCCCGAGACGCGGTTCCTCCTCAGGGGGTCTTCCAATTATCCCAAATACACACACACACACACACGTCAGACTCCCATCGTGACCTCATCACGGACCCTAATTTAAGCTGATCTGAGCACAGGCCTTTAGCTATATAACTTTCAGTCCAAAGACGTGAACAGCAATACACTCCTCTTATACATCTTATACCACAATGCCCGCAACAGGAAGTGAACAAATTCGTTTCTATAGTAACAACTCGTTCACGTGAGGTACGCTCCACATACACTAATCAACACACACAAAAAACAACAACAACATGGTTTTATCGAAGAAGACGATAAATGCATAATCGTTGATCTGGTGAAATCTCCGAACAGACATGCTTGTAGCGTTTATGGAAGGAGTCTCCAGTACCAGTGCTTTGTGTCACAGGAAAGTCTTCAGGGTGCCCTTTCCAGTTTCTCACTAAATTCAACAAGCTGCGTTTTTTATTCCAGAGAGAGAAAAACAACAGACAGTATCGAGTAAACAACTTGTTTTACAGCTGCTATAAAAGAACTGGTAACAGGAAACAACTACAAATGGTTACCGCAATGTTGAGTAATAAATGAAAACTAGTCGTTGTTTGGAAATTGTTGCGGCGTAAGAATAATAAAACACTCCGGGCCTTGCCGTTAGAGGAAAATAATCCACTCTGGGGTGGTAGCAGCCTGGATTATTTCCCATAATGCGTTACTCCTCTTGATTATTACAGGATTACATCACCGCTGCCGTTATAGCTCTGACTCACAAAACTCTTCACATCACGTTCAACACGCACACACACACACACACACACACACGGTTCGATCTAAAATCAAATGAAATCAGACCCATGTCCCCACTTCCCACCTTTGAGTCTCTGGGAGTATTTGGTTCCCATGGACCTCGCTTTTCAACAGGGTTCGAATCAGATGAAAGCAGGATGGAAACTTGTGACCATCGATTCAGCCCTGTTTGCCGATCGGTTCAGACTCGGAACGATAATTGCACTTTGTGCTGCATGTTTCATCCATAAGACCAACATCAAGCTAATTAGGAAAAGAAAAAAACAAAACCAAAACTACAATCAATGCTTTAAATCTAACAGTGGGATTTGAAAAGTCTCTCTGACGGAAAGAGAGACACACAGAAAAGGACCTTTGCATCAGAACGATTCAAGACAAGGTTGGATGTGACATCACTGACAATCTGTCAGGTGTGTGTGTGTGTGTGTGTAGCAAGGGAGTCAGGAAGAGGCACAGAGGTCAGCTTGGTTAATGAAGCGGTCTGTTCAAGCTAATGGAGATTAGCTCATCACTGCAGCAACCGCCCGCCCAAACTAACACACACACACACTCAGTACATACACACAACGTCCACAGCAACCACAAAACTCAGACTCAGACACAGCATCCCAGGAGACGGGATTAAGAGCAAAAGGATCAGTGAGAGGTTTTACAACCTCTATCACTGATATAGATCCAGACTAGGCTTTGGTGTTGGAGGATGTTTGTACGTGTCGGTGTGTGTGTGTGTGTGTGTGTGTGTTGTGCTGGCTCCACTGAGTCACAGAGAACGCTGAAAGGTTAGCCATGACGCTGTTGTGTGTCCCGCTCCCCGGGGGTTCCATTAAAAAGCCCTGTTGATTGGTTATGGAACGGTTTCCGTGGCGCCAGAGCAGAATTAAAACTCCTGTGAGCCAGAACGCTGCCTGTGTGTGTGTGTGTTGTGTGTGTGTGTGTGTGTGTGTGTGTGTGTGTGTGTGATTTTGCAAAAGGCAAGGAGAGGAGAGAAATGAACAGATGGGCAGAATATAGACTTCAGTCGCCTTAGATGGATACGGAAATATTAAGCCAATTGGGGCTTTTGTCAAATGGAATCAGGTGTGATAAGAGAACACACCGTACACGCATTTGCCTATCCTTGTGAGGACTTTCCAGTGGCGTAATGATTACTGGAGCTAATTAATCGTGTGCCTAGCCCTGTCTCCTGACGACACACACACACACACACACACACTGATCGGTTTAGGGACTGTATAACAAACTAACCTGCACCTTAACTGAGTGCTGGTTTATAATCCGAACAACAATTCTTAAGAAAATCTTTTTACTGTATATAATATCATTTAAAAACAGATGATAATGTTGGGTTCCTGATAACAGGATAGCATATATTGCTCTGCTGTATTTAAATAAATAAATAAATAAATAAAGGCTAATTCTTTCGAAAAATCTGTAATACAGGCTAGCCAATCTCAGCGAATGCTCCTGATCGGATTTGCGAAGCCCTCGTTTGCTTAACCTGAGAGCCAGACACGACCAGAACACGTTCGCTTTGAGAGTCACTGACGCGGAGAACATGAGAGCCTGTCAGATACGCATCACGCTGATCACATGGGAGGAAACATCCGAGCGGATCCGGCCGCTGTCTTTCACACTCGTTCGTCTTACTAAAGGTCAAATCGTCGTAGCTGAGCGCGCTCTCTCTCTCGCTCTCATATCTCTGGCCATGCCCACTGGCTTTTCCAGGTCAATGACGGAACAGTACAAAAGCTGCTTCACTCGCATACATACATACATACATATACACACACGAACAGAGCCAGTGCTCACAAACCAGCTGTCAGAGCGATTACCTCCATGAACAAGGACACGAAATGGAGGCCGGCGGCTGAAAATTACCACGATGATCCAGCTACCGTTAGAGACGTTAACCCTGTATGTGCACAGAGATGGACAGACAGACAGACAGACAGAAGGAAACAAGGCAGGAAATATCTCCGAGGTCGAGATTCTCAGCCTGAGCGTCAGATCCGTCAGAAACACCGAAATGTCACACTCATAATTCAGAACAATTTGGTTAATTAATCAGTTTGTTTGTTATCGTGAAGAGTCATTATGACGCAAAATCCTTGGGAATACAAGCTCGAGAATCACATGACACAAAGCTAGGAGTCTAAATCTCTAATCATCGACTGTCTTGTCGTCTACATATACAGTATATCCCAGCAATTAGATTAGATTTTTGTAAACTGGGGCAATTCTATATATATGTATTCTTTTTATATATATATATATATATATATATATATATATATATATATATTCTCTCTCTCGCTCTTTATATATATATATATATATATGTATGTATGTATGTATACACACACACGACTCGGTACTAATGAGACTACGGCTGCGTCCGAGAGCGAAAACTTACCCATTATATAGCGCAATAGCCGAAAAACATGCATTTGGCCGACTATAGCGAAGGCAAGTATGCGCTTTCGAATGAGTCCTACGTTTATATTTGGTCATGTGACCTTTCAGAAAAACATGGGCCAAAATTCAAAAGCTTTATGGATAGGACCAGAGCTGGACCGGTTAACTTGTGAAGACCACAAACAAGGTCAATTCTTTTTTTTTCTTTAAATATGAAGGCAATTTAAACAAGCATATCATTTGAAAAGTATTTATGCACATTTCGAGATGAGGTTTCCTGCTCATGCGTCAAGGACATTTCTAGCATCAGAAGTGGATTTCCCCCCAGTTGTATGTGAAAATACCAGGAGATCAGCACTTTCCGAAATGCCCGACCACGCAGCGACCGTGCCACCGAGATCACGCCCCCCCCGCCCGCCTCATTCCGATGATCGATGTGGAAATGAACTGAAGCTCTTGACCTGTATCTGCAGGATATTGCATTGCGCTGCTGCTGCGTGACTTCCTGATTGGATAATTACATGAATTAGCATGGATACAGGTGTTCCTGTTAAGTGTCTGGCGAGCGTACATTACGAGAAAAACTCGAGCGTTACAGTCAGATGTCCCGACTGAAGAAACTCCATGTCGTACGACTGAAACAAGAGTTCAAACCAAATCGATAATAAACTGAAAACGTAGAAGTAAAAGCTCTATTAATTCACCTCTAAATCATTTCATATTTCTGACCAGAACACGTTCATTTTCTAAAACACTCTTCTTTGATGGATATGGGACACCATTTTCTTAAAAATTCAAATCAGACCAGACCGGTGTGCGCAGGTTAAGCCATTCGGTTCCTGTGGTGAGGAACGTTACTCTCCACAGTGATGCCCATTTTCTGCCACAATACAATATCCTCTACAGCTCTGTAGGCTCTTGTTCTTCTGGGTGTCTCTGCTGAATAAGCCTGAATAAAAATGTGCATGGCCAAAAAAAAAAAAAAGATATTTTAGCAATTAAAATGATTGTGTGTATATAGTCCGACGTTGATTTTAATTCTCATGATGAGATATAATCTAATATAAGCAAAAGATATTAAATCAATTCTTTCTGGAAATAAACACTAAATAAAATCAATTAGATTATTTACATAATATCAAATTCATGTGACTAATATTTGATGTCTTTTATAATCATTTGTTCATGCAATTGCTTGTATTTGTGATACGGTTTTGTTCGTACCCGTCTTTAAGCTTGTGCGCATCTGATCGTTTTGGGGATTAAGAAACCAGATTCGTTTTCTGTTTAGATTTTCCGACTAAATGTTTAACCGTAGCACTTCGTAATGGTTTATTGTCGAAACCTAGCTCGCTAGCCGTGGAAGCTCCGGAACGACGTCGATGACGGCTTCCACCTCGCTCGTCGTGTGAGTCACGGTACTCCGGATCCATCACGTGACCCAGCTACTGCCTGTCGAGGTCGGGATCATTCCCGATCCGAGCCACTTCCCCAGGACCGGACCATGCAGGGGCTGCGTGCGAGCCTGGCTAGCCTGCTGAAGGGGTCGATGTGTCCGCCGTCTAAGAGGTGCAGCATTGGAGGAGCAATTTTCTGGCTCTGTTAAACATGGGCGGGATTTCATTTGGACCTGTGACAGCAGGATTTGGTCAAACCGTGGCAGATTCACCAATCAGAGACTGCGGGGTAAATTTAAGCACTCCCTTGGTTAAGCCTCCTCATTTAGACCTGTCTATCTGTTTCAGTAGCTGTCTCTCTCTGTCCTGGCTCAGACCTCAACGCTGTCTGGCTAGCCGGATAGCGTGAGCTCGCTCGGCTCCTCCACACCTGCCCTATCTGGCTCCGAATCCTGTGATCTCCATCCGTTTTGCTTAATAGGCTGCATGGCGCTCGAGCGGCCGTTAACGAATCCCATGCCTCGCTTCTGCTCCGAATGCCAGCGCCTCCTCTCGCTCCCTGAGCTCCTGGTTTGTTTTGGACGGGTCATCGCTGGAGGAAGCGTTGGAACGGACGGGCACCTTAATTAAAATGCTTTTGTCGGCCTGAGGGACGCGGGCGTATCGAAACTATCCAAAATAGCTTTGTGCTGCCGTTGGCATGGAAGAATGTTTGGAATCGGCAGGTGCGTGCACTGAACCGGGCCACGCTGAGTCAGCCTGAAACAAAGGCAAAGAGGAAGAAAACGAAGCGGCCTGGAATACCTAAACCACTTATGCCTTAAACTGCACCTAACTCCGCCTGTCTCGATACGTGCATGTACACAACTACTATATTTATTACTCTGGATGTCAGCGATTTTCTAAAGTTATTATATTGCTAACAAGGGCTATTTATTCCTTATATACAGAATTGAGGGCCAGTCTTCCACGGTAGAGCGTTAGTTCCTACTAGGAATACTTCAAAAAGCTTAAACACGCCTGACTGTAACATTAAGATGGTACTTAAGACCATGACCAACTGGATCATGGGTGTTTTTACGCTGAATTCATACTCAAGGAGATCTTAGACATCTATACAGAACAACCGGTTAAGGGTTCCCCATAAGGACAAACCAATGGCTGTCCGATGGAAACAATTTTCCATGATCGCGCGTCACTTGCGATTTTATTTATTGAATTAAGAGTTTCCGGAGTTGCGTAGCTGATAGCAAATAGCTAAGTATCTTTCAGGGGAAGTGCGGAAGCCGTTGTAAAATGCTGCACTCGCAGCGGAAATAGCTTCGGACCCAGGGCAGGATTATTCTGCGCGTCTGTGTATACGATAATGTCGCCGCTATAAATAGCAAATCTGAACGGCCGATGCTGCTTTACGGTGCAACGCAGGAAGAAAAACGAGATCGGTTACTGAATTCTAAAGCCTCACGACAGCGTTGAGCAGTAATCGTTTGCGTAAAAAAGAATCTCTGACTAAACCGGGGTCTTTGTTTTCCAAATCATTCAGAATTTTTTCTTTTTTATAAGCGGATAGATCAGCTCTTATACCACCATACTCGAGGGATTCACTGTTTACCTATGCAGCCTGCAGCATTCTGGTGAGATAAAAACCGCCTCCCCGCACCACTCCCACTCTCTCTCTCTCTCTCTCTCTCACACACACACACACACACGGTGGTATAAGTGTGGAAAATGAGGAATGAATCCTTGCATTAGACACAAATCCTCCTAATCTGAGGCAAGTTGTTGATACATCCACTCCTAAGAATTCTTCTCTCTCCCCTGATACACTTCCACAGGAGAAGTGCCACACACACACACACACAGTCAGTTCCTCTACCTCCAGGTGTGTGCTGTCGTCATCGCCCACACCGTGCTTCAATACCTCAGAGGCTTCATTAGGACACAGACAAGGACTCGTTCCTCCCTTTCTGTCCTTCTCTCTCACACACACGGGGGAGAGATGGAGGAAAGGGGAAAGGAGAGAAGAGTAACATAAGGGCATTTCCTCCTGTTGTTTCATAAGTACAGAGCGGAGGCGGCCTTCCCGAGAGACACGGCAAGGTTTTATGTTTTTACCTGGACGTGTGACAAGAGGCTTTCCGTAAAGGTGCAGTCGTATCTCGCTGTTTACCGAGTCATGCTCTCTCTCTCTCTCACACACACACACACACACACGCTGCAGGCTCGAGCTTGGTTTCTGCTCTTATTTAGTTGTTGTCAGCAAGGCACACGCTGCCCGCTTTAAGCAGATGCTCCCAAAGTTAGTTGCAAACCTCTGCAAAAACTTTGTTGGAAACAGATGTGCAGTTATAGTGTGTGTGTGTGTGTGTGTGTGTGTGTGTGTGTGTGTGTGTGTCCATCGTTCTGAGATAACGCGATCTGTATCTCGTTACTCAGGATTCGGTTATTATAGCAAAGCTTGATCTGATATAACGTGATTCAGTATTGTGCAAACAGTTCAAATTAAATAAACATGGAATAGAAGAGCACGCCTTTAATAGGACAGACGGACACAGGCCACGCCTACCACTCTGACCAACAGGCATAGAGGCTACACCTCCACCATTAGGACAGAAACATAGGCCACAGCCCCTTCATTCTGACAAACACATGCCACACCTCATTCATTCTGACAGAAACACAGGCCACACCCCCTTCAATATGACAAACTCAGGCCACACCCCTTCATTCTGACAAACAGGCCGCACAGAAACATAGGCCACACCCCCTTCATTCTGACAAACAGACCACACAAAAACATAGGCGACAGCCCCTTCATTCTGACAAACACAGGCAACACCTCATCCATTCTGATAGAAACATAGGCCACACCCACTTCATTCTGACAAACACAGGCCACACAGAAACATAGGCCACACCCAGGTCGCTCTGGATAAACAGTGTTTGCCAAAATAAATAAATGTAAACAACTCACTATACCGTGAGGGGGAGGGGCTTTCTAGAGAAGTCCAAAACACACACACCTGTTCTGACAAATCTGTGTGATGCTGGCAGTTTGGCTTGAAAAGAGTCAGCTCTGTTCAGCTCACCGATAAAAGCTGAAAGTGTGTGTGTGTGTGTGTGTGTGTGCGCGCACGTTGTGTTTCCCCAGCGCAGGTTGGAGGGTGACACTGTAATATTGGATCACATTTGGCTGTCCCAGAAAGGAGAAGAGCCTGCCACTCAGAGAGTATCGGCTCTCTCAAAATGCCGCTTTCACACATCACCTGTCACCCGAAGCCGCTTGGCCGAAACGTGCGCGCGCGCGCACACACACACAAACACACCACAAAGCGGTGGGGGAAATACCCACAGACCCCATTTCATTTCCATGGGCCCACTGTCTCATTTAAAGATTGCACAAGGAACAAGTTATTAAGGGCCCTTTCTCAGGATAACACAAGGATAAAAAATCTCATATCCCAGCAAATGGGTCTTTAAGTACGGCTGATATATTTAAAAAATATATATATCAGAAGTCTGACGGAGGTGCGTCGATGTGACTATGATTCCTGCCTGCGCCTTTTGATGGAGCGCTAAATCTAAAAGCGGTGTGCTCGGATGTCTCGTCTTCACACCCTTGCCACAATAGGGACGAGGAAGCCGCTGCTGTCTGCAAATCCTCCGCAACCGCATTCGAACTCGCAAACCGGTCAAGTATTAAACGGAAGCAGCGGGTGGGGTTTAGGGAAAAACGCCCACGAGCCAAACGGCCGAGGCGCAAAGAAAATAAGCACAAATAAAGCTCTGCAATACGTGGAAGTCGAGAGGTCTAGGCAGGTAGGATCGTCACCCGTACAACGTAAAACAAATAAACAGCTGTTCACGATATAAATAAATATGCATGTCGTGTCCCAAGCAAACAAAGTGAGTGAGGAAGGCAGCGGAGAAACCTCATGGGCCTGCTGAGTGAGTGAGTGAAGGTCAGGGGAATATTAAATCTCTTCTCTAACTGGGCTCTCTCTTCTGTCTCCACCATGAGGTAAACGAGGACGCCATTACAGTAGCTCATTTCCTGCGCCGTTGTCTTCTCGTATTTAAAACTCAACAAACGCATCTACTTCAGTAACCGAGTTAGGAGCCGTGGCACGTGAAACCCGACTGCCGCCTCAGAAAATGCCTCAAAGGCTGCGACGGATGTTTGTCAGCAGCGCCGCCTCAGAAACCCGAGCCTCAGCCTCGGAGTACATCACTAGTGTGCCATCGAGCACATAGAAACTGTCCACCTTCGAGGTGGCGAGATCGGCGCTCAGGAACTGCCTCCAACCTTCTATAAACTATTCGCTCAATAACTGCCCCCCCGCTTTTTCACGACCTGGCTCAAAGGCGAATCTGTGAGGAAGCCCGAGAGCGGAACAGGAGAAGGAAAGCATTTAAAGCGTTCTCGCCTCATGGATCCCTGATGTCGGAACGAAGTTCCTGACTATATTCTCTCTGCAGATTCTCTCACCACGTTCAGATTTGATCTGTATAGCACTCGTAACGACGGACACGGTCACCAAGCAGGTTTGCACCAATCAGGATCTAGGTATTAAGGCAGTTTTTAAAGGTGGTGAACTAAAGGCACGGCACGTCACAGAAATGATTATGCTGCTTTTCGTCAGTATAGATCTTATCGTGCAGATCCTGTCGCGTGACGTTGAGAAGATCTGACCCCGCGTCCTGAATGCTGCATCGTGAAACGAGGCTTGCATCGACAGAAAAGATAAGAAAAGAAAAGAAAAGCTCGCCATCGTGTCTTTTTGCGGTTCGGACTGCTCAAATCAGATATGCTTAAATCAAATCAAATCAAATAAATAAATAAATAAACGGATTTGTGCGGCCTGTCTGAACACAGTTGTGGAGCGTGCCGCTCGGGTGGTCCTATTGCTCGCTTTGGATAAAAGCGTCTGCTGGATGAATAAATATGAATGTAAATGTGAGAAAGGCTTCAGCGCCTGTGGGGATTCGTGTGTAAAACACCCCACGTGCTTCATATGGAATCACAGCGGCGAAAGGAACGGAGATAAAGGCTGACCACTAGGCAAATGGAAGACTCCTACACACGGAGAGTATGACGCGGTGCACGGGCAAACAGATGTAAAGCTATGGAAATGGCCACCTGTAACCGAAGCCGTCTGAGGAACACCTCAGTCTCCCAGGGCTGCTCTTCTGAACATATCCGATCGCTCACCTTTAACTTTACTACTCTGCCTTTTCGGTGGTGATTTTAGGCTGGGACCAGCAGACAAGCGACGCAAACATTATTCCCACGCATACTCACTTGTTTGTGCTCATCGAGGCAGGAAGTCAGGTCCGCCACGCTAATGGACATCAGCGCTGGTTTTATTCGCTACGCCCGAACGACTCGAACGTCGTTATTAAAACGCTAGCGCTTGGGCAGGTATGCTAAATGAAATGTTATGAAGTCTGGGGCAGCACACTCGCAAACAGGCACATACCCATGACCCCATAACCCCTTCTGCCATTTACTGAATCTTAATGCGCACAAAATGTCAGGCGCGATATCAGATTACCAAAGGTGCCAAAACAAATTTCCTGTCACTAAACAAGTCATGGGGCTTTTTTTGGTTTGTTCCCCCCCCATTAAACTCCCAAGGTCCCTGTCTTCCTGTCGAAGTGTTGGAGTCCACAAACAGCCAGAGGTTTCTGTTGGGGCCCCCCAGTGCAATATTGCCAAAGCAATTACGAGGTGATCTGAAATAATGATAAAAACAATGACAACCATCTTTCTCCTTCCTTCTCATTCTGGACAGCGTGTATATATATATATATATATATATATATATATCTATCTGCTGGCTTCAGGGATGGTTGCCAGGGTGGTACATCCTTTGTACTTATATTACGTACCCGAGTAAGTGCAAGTGACGTACCTCGGATTAGCTTTCAAAGTAACGCTTTAAGGTCTAAAGAAACGTACGAACAGGTAGAGATGATGGTACCACCCCAGCGACGAGGGAACGTCCGGTTCAATGCCTTTCTTTCCCGTTATTTGTCGTTATTTGGCGACGATCCAATCCGATTTCGATTCGTCTGGCAACGATTCTACATGTTGCCAAATTTGTTGGGAATCTGGGGAAGGCCTACAGGGAACTCCTGGATGATAATGGCAGAGAAGAACCATTTTAAATCAAATCAATCGGTTTAAAAATATTATTACGTGCACACCAGTTGATAAACGATTTATAATCGATTCTAATTCGAACCGATTTCTGATGTTACCTTTTAAATCGACGCACCAATCAAACTCTTCTGCTCGTTACACACCTAGAAAACACCCACTATTCGATCTCATTGGAAACCGGGCAAATCACTGACGAGCGGGACGATTAGAGCGATGGTCCGGCCCGGGTGTAGGTGTGGCGTATGGAGCGTCGTAAGCCTGAGCGTTTCGAAGCCTGATTCAGGTTTAAGAAGAGCCCTCCAGCAAGACTCTTCGATCTTGTACATAAACACTGCGATTAGTTTACATGGCGACGGAGCGTTACGTTCGACACGTGCACCGGTCGGGACGCGGAATCGTCTCCGAGCACGGACGTTACGGGAAAGTGAAGATGAGATGAGTGTTCGAGCGCCGCGGTCTTGTGTAGAACCAGCAGGAGAAATCCACTCGTACTAAAGCTGTCTGGGATTTACACCCAAGTCATGCTGAGTCTTCGGCTCAGAGAAGCTTCTATACCTGTCAAACACACACTCTGGCACACGTTCCGCATCCTATTACAGATGACACACAGACTGCGAACAGCTCCGAATGTGTGAGTGTGTGCGTGTGTGTGTGTGTGTGGTGGAAGAGGCTCTGAAGGAGAAAGCGAACTTGCATGACCCCAGCGCTCGTACCACCTGTTTCCTCACCACGACGCGACACTAACCACCACACGAACATGCGCGTTCGTCTTACTCTCCATGTAAGGACCTTTCAGAACCTAAATCTAGCCCTTTGGCCCATTTCGCCTCTTAAGGTTTGTTTTATTTGACCTTAAACAAAGGTTAAAGGCGGGGGGATGTCCCCACCAAGATATGAAAACGTACAGGGACCCACAGACAAACACACCTGATCGAGCGAACATCCGCTTCATATTGGCCTGTGTGTGCAAACACGCGCAGACAAAACTGGTCACACACGGACATGTGGAAGGACATAAAGGGCATCCGTGAGGTAACCTGAATGCAAACAAGAGCACGCACGCACACACGCGCAAAGGCAGGCTGTAGTGGACAATTAAAAAATGTGCTGGAAAAACACGGCTGCTCAAACACACATGCACACACACATAGAAAGAGAACGAGTGAGAGAGAGGGAGAGATACAGACAGAACAACCATCTCTCTTTCCCCATCAGCTGAACCCCCCCACACACACACACACACCATTCTCAATTACACTGATCTGTTTATCCCCCGGCGAGTGTGAGGATTCCTCAAAATCATATAAAAAATGAAACAGAAAATAATACCAAATGAAAAGAAAAAAAAAAACCCCACCGTCAAATAATCAAGCCAATCAAGTCGCTCAATCGAGTCACTCCGCTCAACTGAGTTGAGATTCGGGTTGAGATTCGGAGCTAAACGCCGCGGGCTCGCCGCCCGTCCGGCTTTGTTTATACAAACACGGAGCATTCGCACACTCGCACGCGTGTGAGATCATCCACTTTCTGCCACGGAGAGAGCACTTACGAGTTCCTCGATAGTTTTTACAGAGATCAGATGGTATAGGTATGAGCTGATGATACAGGTGTTCTTCGCGTACATTTCACTCGTTCGGCTGATGCTCGTCTCTGAAGGACTGAGGAAGAATACAGCTAAGAAGTTTAAGTCTCACTCGAGAACTCGTCACGGTGGCGGTGCGATTACGATGGGATCTGAACTCGCACACTTCTGATCTGTAGCTCATGATGCCAAATCACTAAAGTTAATATAAACAAATTGATTCTGGGTTCTTCACCACGGCCGCCTCTAGAACCGAAGTCCCGCCGTGTCCTACACCACATCGTTGAAGAACCGGATGTAGTTTGAGGCTCGTATAAGATAAGCTTTATGACATTTTAGCTTCAGAGTGTCGAAGACATGAACGTCGGCTATGAAATTGTTCCGTCTTTTCCTAAGAGGAAATGTGTGTACAGATGAAAAGAAACAAGCGACATTAACGTCACGCGAGACTCTCGCTTATTGAGATGAACTTTGAAGCTCGGTTAAGTTCAGCTGGACGTTATCGAGAAACGTCACCGAGACGACAGCGATTTTAGTGTGCGTGTGTGTGTGACATCAGCATGAGCCACGTACCTTCCCAAACTGCTCGAAATACTGCTTCACGTCGTCCACCACTGTGTTCGCTGACAGACCACCCACAAATATTTTCTTCGTTCTTGTTACCATCTGGAAAAAAGAGAGAGAGAGAGAGAGAGAGAGAGAGAGAGAGTACATTAGTACACAGGTGTATTAAAAAAAAAAAAAAGGATTAAACTCGCACCTGGCGAAGTGAATACATCAGAGACAGGGACAGAGACAGAAGGACGTGTCATGTCTCATGCACAGAGACGTACATAGTGAGTGAACGTGTGTGAGAGCTGTGACAATTCCTGGAGTTCCCCACGTCTCACTCGTGAGACATTCTGGACCAAAAAGGTTCGAGCTGCCGCACCGGCGCCCGTCTCCGATGCATCGATAACCATAATAGGTCTCTCCTCGGCACGGCAGAGAAGAAATTATAAGAAATGTGAAAACCGATCCACGTGACTCGTCATGCGGACCCCAAGCGCAGTTGGCTTCCACACCCGATGTCGGTTCACACGGAGTTCTTTTGCGATCGTCGCGGACATTTGAAATCGCAGTAAACGCCAGCTTCAGATTAGTTTAAATAAAGTCGCCAGGACTTCATTGAATGCATAACTTCCAGTTGAGAACAGCTTGGCATAAAAAAACAAACCCCAGCTTCCACAGTGAAGCGATTAGGAATACGGCAGGACTTAACTCTACACGTGTTAACTCTTTTTGCCTTCCTGACACTACACGACTACATTGCACTTTATTTGAGAACACACACACACACACACACACACACACACACACACACACACACAAGAATATCCTTACAGGGCCCCGAATTAAAATGAGCATAAGACTGTTAATTATAGTCCTTTATACGTTTCAATGCATTCCCGTTTCCAGGGACCGGGAGTCTATGTCTATGGAGTTTCATCGAGGTCGCTGTGGGAACCCGCTGTCCCCATGAGAGGATGAATACAAACACACACACACACACGGAATGCACAGTGGGCCCCATTAGAGCACCTTTTCCACCCGGTTAAACCTCTGGCATGTTTATTTGTTCGGCAAAACGCTTAGGTCTTTTCCATCAGCCGTCCGACGTTCAGCGCTTAAGACGGTAACGGCACGGAGAAATCATCAGAGCACATTAAAGCCTCGATTAATTCCTCAGCTGAGAATATATGGAGCATAGAAATAGGAAGATGGAAATAAAAATAAATAAATAAGTAATTTTAAAAAAGCTGTGCCAAATTTTTTAAATAAAAAATCCTAAAAGCTAAGCGCAGTGAGAAATCGGAGCACAGACCGTTCCCCGAGACATAAACAGATATGAGAGATTGTGTTCACGTAGCATAAAAACCCAAACATTGGAATGACGCAAAGCACGTCTTTAAAGCTCTTCAGCGGCTCGAATGAAACTAAACCACATTCGCGAGCCGGTCGATTTTGACGGCAGTAGGTGGGGAGAAAAGGATGGGAAAAACCTCGGAAAAACCTCCACAGCTTCCGATCGGTTAGTTTGTAATTGTTGTAGAAATACCTGATGATACCCGTGACAGCTTGGGAAAAGTGCATCACGGTGTAATTGATCACGATATGGATTTCATATATCGCCGTGTTGCCCCGCCCTAAGGGAGACGAGAGGAAGCCGATCCGAGATAACATCACCACGTGAAGGACTTCCCAGGCCAACCGCACATTTGCAACAGCGTCTGTCTGTCGCGTGCGTGTACAGGTCCAGGTAACACTCCCTCGCTTCTACTTTGCATGTGAGGTCTACTTTGCATTCGGATGCCATCCAGCCAGCATGCAAACGCCCGGTCCCGCCCAGCCCTGCCCCAGTCATCTACCCCGGGGTTCATCGGTCCTGATAAAGACTGTGTGCGCTCGTTTAACACCTTCCCTCACTTTTATCAGCTCTGACTGCTGTTTTAGTGATGTTTAAGGTCTCCTACGTTCATCTCCCCCTGAAACTCCTGACGGATAATCTGACTCGGCTCTTCCGGTGTCTTATTTTTTATATTATACTCTATTGTTATGGTATGTGAAGGGGCCACCCCAGTAGCTGATTGGATTCCTGCAGAAGCTGAAATAGAATTATGTTCCCCTATTGCTCCATTTCTCCACAATACACAGCACACACACACACACACACAGACATTTGGGAAAAGACTGCAATAGAAACAAAGAAATGATAAATAATTCGAGAGAAAAGCATTCAATTTCCCGACACTGCGGAAGCACCCTGCCATTTTTCCCCCTCATTTTGAACCAGGGGTGGATTCCTGCCTCTGGCCCAGTATTCCTAGAATAGGCTCCGGATCAACCTCGACCCTGAACATCTGTTACTGAAAACGAATGAATGAATGAAACCAAGATCAGATTCGCCCTTGTTCACGTTCTCTCTCCATTTCCCCCAAGGCACAATTTCTCTGAATATGGGTGTGGAAAACAACGGCGAGGCTGTGTCTCAAACGTTTCTCTCAGCCACTATGGAACAGCTTAAAGTTAAAAAAGCATCGACCATAAAACCAAAATACAATCAAAACATTCTTTGCGGTTACCAAAACCACGGCGGCGCTAGTCTGAGAATGCAAAAGGACCCTGAACCATGATGGCTACAAAAAAAGAAAAAATTTACATTCAGAAACAAAGCGCGAATAAAACAGAGTTAGCATCCCATGCCCGGATCTATGGCGTCTTATCTCAATCTCCAAGCTGCTTCAGTCAGCAGCGCACACACACCTGGTGTGGTATCAGTCACCGCCATAATGCCAAACAAACCGGTGTGATGGAGAAGCTACGCTATCTACCCATCAGCCAGGGATTTGCAGACGGAAGCCCTGCAGCAAAGCGAGAGCGAGGGAGATGACTGTGATGAGATACGGACATTATGAAGCTGTAAAAGGCAACAGGGAGGAAGCAAGAAAAAAAATAAAAATAATAATAATAAAAAATCTGGAGAAACGTGATACGGGGCTGAAGAAAAAGCAGGAGACGTGCTGGAAAAGTGATAATAAGCAGAAACTCACGTGGAGCAAAGAGTCTGCTGAGATTCACATGAGTTTCTGCGTCATGGCCACAAACAAACCCGGGAGCAGAGGCCTGAAAACAAGCGATAAATCCTCAGGAGAGAAGCCGCAGTGGGAGACTGAATGACCTCGCTCGTTTTCCCATGAGGACACGGTCATCCCTCTCTCTCTCTCCCTGTCCTCCTCTCTTTCCCACCCTTACTTTCTTTCACAGAATATCCTCGTCTCTTTTTGTTAAGGACTCCTGTGTCCCAGGAAGGACAGGATCTTCCACAGGGTCACATTCCATTTACCAAGGACAAAGCTTAACCTGACTCTTCCAGACCCAGCCTGTCAATCACAGGAATTACAGCCAATACACACGAGTAAGGGGGCAGGGACCCCATCTCACACAGAGGGTTAGGAAATTAGGTCAAGACTCGTTTTAGGTCACTTTAGACAGGCGCAACGGCTGGATCGGAGGTCCTTTGTTTAGCGTCTCCCGGTTGAACTTTTGGACGCTGTTGGGTAGATTAATCTGAGCACCCGGGCGTCGCCTATCCGTAGGTGCTTCTTGAAGTATGGGAGTGTTTTATCTCGCAGAGACACTCCGTGTGATGAACGGAGCTCAGATGAGTGCGCGGGGAGTGTGGGTGAGCTGAAGAGCCCACTCTCGAACTGCATCCACTCCATCAGACTCTCTCTCTCTCTCTCACTCACACTCACCAAATCTTTCTCTTAACACTCGATTCCTCCATCAGCCCTGATTAAGTGAATGGCAGTATTTCTGGCCAGCTGATTACAGCTGTCTGACTTTGCCACAAGTGCCCTTGTTTTAGACAAAAAGCCAAAGGGAGTGATTTAGAGCGAGGTGGATTTGCCCATCTCCCCCCTGCAACAAGAGCTCTCGCGACGGGCCTGTTGATTTCAGGAGGATGGTGATTGCGAGGTGACAGGGCCCACTGCAGGCGTTGTGTGTGTGTGTGTGTGTGTTAGGGGTTAGGTTCAGATAGGGTTTGGAGTAATGGGGGAAAAGAACGATCCCGTTCTCTCAGTCAGTCTCCAGCTTTAACAATATCAACAAACCGCATCGCCGCTCTTAGAATCTCACTTTCGGTCTGAGACCATGAAAAGCCTAATGGGCTTGCAGAAAATGCTATTCTTAGCGGCCATCCACTGACCACATACCAAGTTCTGAGAAGAAATTGTGTGAAAAATATCCTAATATGACCTTGAAGACATTTTAACGACTATAAGAAGTCACCTGCTTCGTAAAACAAGTTGGTTCTCCTTCATCAGATCGACAATTACACACTTTTTAATTTGTTCGTACGGCACGTCCGTCGTACAAGCCCAACGTTACGCCTTCGTATAAACCTGTGACTTGTCTTATAGCCGGGACTACGCTCAAGCTGCTTTTATCAGAAATCGTTCGACACGTCTCAATCGATCAGAATCGAAAATTCGGTATCGTAATAAATGCCAGGACGAGAAGAACGCGCAGTGGAAAGAGTACAAAAAGCAGAAAACGCAGATAGGAACCGAAGCGATAAGAACAGAGGCGTTAGATACGACGGGATGACATCAGACATCAAACGAGTCCAATCATGCGGACTTATTCCTTAATTTGCATAGAATCTCATTTCAAATGTCGCCGAACCTTGTCGAAATGTACGCTGACCTCTGGCGTCTCTGCTTGCCTCGAGTAAACACAGAATTACTTCTGATTTGCGAGTGTGTGTAAGACAGAGATTTAAAGAACTCCAAGGATCTACGTTACTGGAAGACAAGGCCCGACCTCTCGTTTTATCGAGTAAGCGGTCCAAGATCTCATTCTAACGGGAGCGTATTAAATAAACTCGCTCCAACCCCAACGTTGACATGCGAGATCTAGACCGCCATCGTTTTCCGCTCTTGTTTGTCAGGGGACAAAGCGAACCTGAACACGCACACACTTTCCCCGATTATCACCGAGGTCTGGCAGAAACGCCACCTGTGCTCATTCGTGCTAGTTGCTGTGGGTGCTACTCATGACACAACTCTGATGAGCTCGATTACTCTCTACAGGAAGTGTGTTGTGTGTGTGTGGGGGGGACGTGGTCGCACTGCTCTGTTGTGCGTGCGCGTTTCTATAAATGTGAACGTGGGCAAAAACCCGACTGCGTTTTCAGTGTCACAGCTGCACGACTGTGCTGGAAAGGCAAAACAAGGTCAGAAACGCTTCAAGGTCAAAAATTCCCCTTGTGTCAGCATGAGAGAGGATTCTCAGGACAGCAACGAGAGAGAGAGAGAGAGAGAGAGAGAGAGAGAGAGACTGAACACTGTTTCAGAGAAATAACATCAAATGAAAGCAAGGGAGGAAAACAAGTCAAGAGGGTAAGAATACACTCCGAATCAGCGGAGGGCCGCGGGTCCGTCGCTTTCTCCTCGCCCTTTTGAGAAGCGCTCCAATCTCAGTTCTAGTGTGAATAAATAGAGCCCTAATTGCTAATTAAATTACAATTACAGTTGAGGAGATGAGAATGGGAGAGGTGCTTAGTGCAAATGCAGAGTGACGGGTTACAGTACTCCGGCAGGATTACACAGAGAAAGCGCGAAACTCGACCGACATGCTTATACGACCTCTGTTCCATTCGGGACCCGAAACTTCCACCTTAAACAGCTATTTCACCTCCACTCGATGCTGCTCCTCTAAAACACGTAATTCGTCCCGACTCAATCCCGTGCCTCTAATAGCGGACACTCGCCTCTACTTGCTCTTTTTTCCTCTGTAATGGCTTCCACTTCCACTCTGTCTTGCTCCTCAAAAAAGCCCTATTTCTCCTCCACTTGATCCTGTCCCTCCATCACAGTTAATTCCCCTCCACTTTGTCTTTTTCCCTAAAAATGCCCAATTCACCTCTACTTAATCCTGCTCCTCTAATATCGCTAATTCACCTCTACACGATACACGTCCCTCTAAAACGCCTCATTTACCTCCACTCGATCCTGCTCATCAAATCCGCTACTCCACCTCCACTCCATCCTGTTCGACTAAAACCGGCCACTTCACCTTCACTTGATCTCGTTTCCCCGTTATACCGTTCTTTCACCTTTAGTTAATCTTGTTTTCCTGATCTCGCTAATTCACCTCGACTAGATTCTGCTTCTCTAAACACTACCAATTCTCCTTTACTCCATTCTACAGCCACGACATGGCGAATTCGCGAAACCCGGGCGTGACGATGGGTCCACTCCACTGTGGTTTCTAGCAATAAGCACCATCACCAAGCACGGCAAACCAACCCCACAACTAATTTCCAACCATCGACTCTCGTTCCTCTAAAACGACCGTTTCCCATTATATTACTATTTCAACTTCAGCCGGACTTGTTTCCCTAATATCGCTAATACGCCTCAGCTCTGCCCCTGTAACACCGTTAATTGACCTCCACTGGGTTCTATGGTGCCAATACAGCTGATTAGCCACCTGGGCTTAGCAACAACTCGGGTTCGGTGAGGATTCTAGCAAGCTAATTCACCAATACTTAATCCAGGCACTTTCATTTAATCTAATTTCCAGCAACACTGCTACCTTAAGGGCAGGCTCACGTAAGGTTCTAGAAATAGGCCCCTTTCTCTGACACACCTTTACTTTTCAGTCTTCCTCCAATATGGCTAATTTACCACCACTCAAATCTGTCCTTCAAATAAGCTAATTGACCTCCAGTAGACTCCATCGCTCCGTAATGGCTAATTCACTTCCGGGTCAAGGTTCACTGAGGACTTTAGAAATGGGCCTCACTTTGACATAACTAATTCACCGATCCAGTCAGTCCCGATGCAGTATTCTTCCTCCAATATCGCTAATTCGCCACAACTTGATCCTGTTCCCTCAAACTCGCAGTTAATTCACCTTCACTAGTTTCTGTGGCTTTAACATGGCCGATTCACCTCCGCTCAATTCTGCTGCTGTAACACGGCTAATTCATTTCCACTCAGTCCTGCATACACTGACAGCTCAAGGAGAGCCTAACGTCAGCACTGCTGCGGCTGAAAAGCCCATCAATAGCCGCAGATGACCTTCCCTTGTCAATCTCTCCGAACCAAAACCAGCTAATCAATAGTTTTTGAAGAAAACTATTTTGGCGTAAATATTCTACGGGCACACATTAATGAGAGTGTTTCTCTCATGGGGGGTTAAATATCATTATTATACCGATGACAACAGCATGACGATAGGCCAAGTCAAGAGAGATCAGAAATGCGGCACATTCGGTGATGTTATCATCAAGCCCTGCTTTCCCGATCCATTCCCCCCAGATTCTGTCAGGAGTGTATGAGGATTTCATACGATTTGCTTCTAGTGAGCCAATGTGCTTGCCACTCAGGAGGTCAGTCAGGGATGTATGGAGGAGGGGGGAGGGGAGGGGATGTGAAGTGGGTAGGAGGGAAGGCTGGCTCACTGGGGCACCATCTTTAATTGGTTCTCTGCTCCCAGCAAAATCCTGCTGTCAATCTGCCCACACTGGCTGCACCAGGTCCAGCCAAGTCACCCACCAGAGTGCAGGGCCTTGAGGACTCAAACTGAGAAGGGGGAAAGAGAGAGAGAGAGAGAGTCTATAGATAGATAGGTAGCAACGCTGCCCTTGTCCATTCTCCTTGCTGTAAATAAAACTCTGGGCATTAAGGATGGGTATCAGCCTGCCTGCTGTGACACTGGGCACTCATCGAGCTCCAGCGCAACCACACAGGAGGCTTAAACACCACCAAGAGGCTTTCAACTCTATTACACCATGGCTATGTAGTTGCACACCAACCAAAAAAAACAGTCAATTTGGAAATACAGCCGGGAGTTTAGAGAACGAGACGGCCTGTGGTGAGGAACGTGCATCCTCAAAATCCCTCTTGGTCTCAACTACCTCTTTCCTTATTGCTGCTGCTTGCAGAAAACAACAACAATCAAGGGATTTCTTGCAAATGTTTCATTTGACAAACAATCCCCCTCGTCTGACCACCGACTCCATTCTCCCTCTCTCTCTCCATCTCTCTTTCTATGCCTCAGTCAGTCCCCAGGAGGAAGCAGTGCAGCTAAGCAAGAAAAATGCCACAGCTGTTTGAGCCTCTGGGGGCGCAGGACAGATGAGTTAGGGAGCGATAGCAATACTTCTTCCCCCTCACTCATCGCCAAACACACTGGCACGCTCCCTCGCTTTCTTTCGCATTAACTCATGCGTTCCCGTTCTCTTTCCCTCGGTTTTCATCGCTCTTTCGCTCCTCGCTCCATCTTCGCTAATTGCTCCCAGTTCCCTTGCTGTCCGAGGTCTCCTCACTCCAGTTCTTCTTCCATCCATCCTTGAGCAGGAACGGCGGAACAGAGCGGCCGGCCCTTCATTTCCAACTCAGCGGGGGTCGCTCGGTTCATTCATCATCTTTGTATTCCTCCCCCCTTTACTGCAAACCTCGAGGACTGAGAGCCAATTAAAAGCGGTGCGCCTTGCTCAATCACAGGGCATCCCATCAGAGGGAACTATTGATGGCGAAGGTGGTGGGTTTTTTTCCCTCCCCTCCGTTTCCAAAAGGTAGAGCCCTTTTACTAAGAGAGGTACAGTAACTCTTTAAAAACCTCGAGTAGCAGAGAGGTACTTTCGCAGAAGGCACACGGTAAGTACTCAATTCAAATGCCACTGTAAAGAGCTGTTGACTTTTATGTAATGAACCTTTTGGGAGTCAGATAAATCAGTTTTACAGAAGGAACTGCTCCTGCTCCATTACTGAAAAAGGTCCGGCAGTTTTTACAGCCATCATATTTTAGATTATCACCCTTTACCCTTTTACCTCAACGCTAGCGCGCATCTTTATATCTGCTCTATCGTTGCTCGTAGCCATTCTAACAGTGTCCTATAGCAATATGAAGTCCGTTTTTAACAGTGGCACCAAGTAAAATGGCCTGTTGCTACGCTGACCCAACAGCCACCGTCCACACTCCTATCATACTTATAACGTTGTGCGTTTGCTACAAGTCTGAATGGCCTGTTTCTCCACCCAGGGTGTTCACCTAGACCTCCATTAGCCCCCATAAACGATGCGCCCTGAGCCATAAAACACAAAAGCGCCTACCTAGATACTCGGCTGGAGAAGGATCCGAACTAGAAAACGACGACGAATCATTTTCTTCCTGTTAATAATAACCGTGACAAGGGCACCTTGAACAACTACTTTGCCAGACAAGGCGAGTTAAAACTGAGATATGAATATGAGGAAAAAGCACAGCACAATTAATAAGGCAATGTCAAATATAATTCGGAGAGGGTGACTGCGAATAGCTGACACCGAAGACACCGAGCTCTTATTGAAACTCGCCCCTTCTCGGCAGGAGCGGCGCGCTGCTCTAACAGGCTTTTGTCATCTAAAGGAATAAGCAACGAGACCCCCAGCGAGGGAAGGATTCACAAGCTTTTCCTCTGTCCTGCGTGTTTTGCACAGGAGAGCCGTTATTAACCAGGTAGGAAATGAAACCGGGGAAATGGAGAGGGCACTAAATGTGGCTTTGTAAAAACATAATACATTCTGGGGTTTTTTTCTCCTCCCTTTCTGTCGTTCTTTCCCTCCCTCTCCCTTTTTTTTCCCTCTGCGTGTCCTCTTTGAAAACAGCTTGTGGCTATAGTGCCGGCTGTAGATGAGGCAGAAGTGGGCTCTCGTTCGCCTCACTCCCTCCGCCAGCCCACTTCATTCTCTCGAATCTTCCCATCTTCGCCCCAGGAGCGTCCTTGCAAACAAACAAACACGCTCACGCATGTACAAAGCTTTGCGTCTACACTCGTGCATCACGTCGCCCTGTTCATTAAGACATCCGGTGATTGCGAGTCTATTGGAGGGCTCAGCGCATCGAGCAAATACCTGCTCAATCAAACCTTAAGGAGTTTATGGCACGTTGCAACGCCACGAGTTAGTCTAAGCTGGCAATCGAGAGTCGCAGAGGAGTCGTTCCGCTGAATTATGCGGCGTGTTTGGCAGAGATTTGTGGACATTAATTCAACAAACAATATTAGGTGCTCGAGTACTGGAGATGAAGAGTACGCCAAATCATCCAGATGAGTCTAAGATGGCAAAGACTTTCACGTTCCTCTTACACTGTACAATTCTGTACAATCCCCAAGTATCATTTATTAAATAAAAACACCATTCGTTTTTTCCCCCCAGATGTTTTTACCCAAAGAGATCCAAGCACAGAGTTGATCATTTAAAAGGATAAAAATCTCAGGATATCATAGATATCATAAAATGACATGCACTACCTATCGCAGAATATCAGTTTTGACAAGGATTTGCCAACCAGAACAACAACAAAGCTCACTATAAGTTCAGTTATTTTTGTTTACAGTGCTGCTGAATGCTCAAAGACGATTGGCCAGAAGGCGTTGATGAATTTTCTGCAAGATTTCTATTCAATGCGCTCATCACACAAGCGCGTTTCTACCGCGACATCTTGCACACCGACTTGTACAGAGGACGCGCCGCACGAACGAACAAAAGCATCTGTTGATCTAGTGGAGGCCTTGGTATGGAGATGTTTGTTTAACATTTATGAAAGGAGCCTTGCGTGCCAGGGCTCTCTTCCAGTCAGAGAACAAGCTGAAACTTTTTACGGTTTCCGGCACAGGAAAGAGCCGACAAGTCGCCGTGTTGAGATCTTCGCGAAAAAAATAAAGGCTGGTAATGGCTGCCGTAGCCCAAGTGATGAAACGAACGAGCTTGTTTTGCAGACGGTCCATGAGATTAAACGAATGAACAGATCTTTCGTTTTCATGTCAAATTGTGATCATCGGGGGACTGCTACATCAGTTATTTTCTTATAATAATAGCACATTACACCAAGATATTTATTGAAGAAAAGGGGGGGGGGTTATTTGTACAGTGAGTACACGGGAGATGTGAAAGCACTGAGAATATAGACAGCGTTGCATCATAATATTATACCAGCATGTTGTTCAGGGGACGTGACCTCAGAACCTTCTGGTCACTAGGACTGAACTTTACCTGCCGAACAACCACTTACATAAGATAAAAGTTCGAAATTCCATGTTTAATGAAAATGAAAGCACCGAGGTTTCATTTTCAGAGGTGTGAGAGGGATTGGAAAGCGTGGGAGAAACACCAAGAGTAGTTAGTGTGTGCGAGTGAGTGAGAGAGCGCGAGAGAGAGAGAGAACAAACACATTTGGGAAAAACCCTCAATACTCTGAGCAGCACGAGCGTGGTGGAAATTACCGGTAACATAATCGATGTTTCAATCAAGCTCCTGCTTTCGACTAAACAAGGAGCTCTTTTAACGGCTGTCCCTCGGTGATATCGGCAGCTACAGAAGGAAAAGCATTAATTGAACTCCTGAAGAAGAAGGGGGGAAAAAAATTTTAAATAAAAAACACCACCACTTGAACTCGAACATGAAAAGGCGCACAGTTTAGGCTTTAATTAATAAAGCAAGGCGTCAGGTTTACGGTGTAAACAGAGGCGTGTTGTTCTGTGGTACGCTGATAACAGTCTTTTAAACCAGGTTGGAGTGTGGCACTGACAGAACTCCTTCAGTTACGCTGTTTATCCCCCAACACACCCCGCACGAGTGTCCGTTACAGCATACGCACCAGTGTTGCACTTAATCACAAATGCCTAGACGCTTAAGGGACAGGTTCGCGAGGCAAAAGCTACGCATTTAAAATTTAGGCCGGGGGGTGGGGGGGGTGGTTATATCAGTGACGCAATCTACAGTGACACAATCGAATCAAATACGAGAAGGGAAAAATTCTTCCAGAATTCCCCAAACAGGGCAGTAAGGCAGTGAGGGGGATTCAGACACTCTCCTCCCGTGCCGTATGTTCATCGTAAATGCCAATGAACCAATTTTCTCCAGCACGCGAATCAGATAAAAGCGGGCCGTGACGAGCTCAGTTACAACGCTCCAGAACTGATTTTCCCGTCTACCATCAGGAACCGAAACCGTAGCGATAACTCAAATAAAAATCTACACTGCCAAGGGCTAATTTCCACAGAAAAATACTTTCTCCATTTTCTACAAACTCGCAAATAACGCTGAGTGTTATGAGCATCCTAACGCGAGAGAGATAGAGCTGGGCTTGTATACACACAGGGACAGGGTTTATATGCTGAGTGTTTCTTTTCCATTGGCGTTGTGGGTAATTACAGTCGCGCGATTGATCTTTTTGATTAAGAAAGGCCCCGCCGACTGAATTCACAATAAACGCTCTTAACGCACTTTCAGGCCCTCGAGAGCCGAGGCAAAGGCAGAGCAGTTTTTTTTTTAAGAAAGCTTAGATGCACACCATGGACACCGTCCCATTCAAACAGCAGAGCAGCAGAGCGAAACCCTTCCCAGACAAATCTCCACCTCAGCCCAGACAGTACCAGACAATTATAAAGTAAACCAAGCAAGAAATACGCATAAACTCAACCAAAACATCTGTACAGACAAGAGCACTCATCATACATGCTGCGAAACATGAGTGAAACTGTATTAAAAATAAATAAAAGGAAAAGAACGACACACATTCAAAAACGTTCACCCTACACCACGGTGTACGAAGAGTTCTGAAATAGAGACGTTCGTCACAGTTCAGGAAGCGACATCTCGTGGTTTTTGGAACATCGCCAAAAAAAAAACAAAGGAAAAGAAAAGACAAGCCGTCTTCTGTATAAGAAACCTGAACGAAGACAAAAAAAATTATAAAAAGTGTATCGTCGTGCTAAGTATTAAAAGCAACCAAAGAGATATATTTTTCCGAAATAAATCGTCCTTTCATCCCCGAAACCAAAAAAATCGCATTCAGCCAAATATTACAGCTCGCTCAATCCCGCTTTAGAAATCATCCCACGTGTCTGACAGTAAAAAAAACTATTCGGACGTCTTTCAAATAATAAATAAATAAATACAAATGTATGGGAAAGGTCAAGGAAAGTTCGAAGTGAACAATTTGAAAGGGAAATCGTTGTTTCTGCGGTAAAGTCGGCTTTCGCACGCAGTTACTCAGCTGTTTTCACTTTAAGTAAACGAACCATAATATTGTGAGTTACGACGTATTACGTGACGAACTAAACACTTTGGAGTGTGCCCTGAAAGGAAAAGTAAATTTGATGTAAAAACCACCCGGTTTTGACCTCAAAAATCTTTTTTTTTTTATACATTTGCTATACGGCGCCCGAAATCACATTACACGACTATATCTGAATAATTAATAGCTGATAACAAGCTAGGCTATTAATGACGGAGAAATGCTACCTGGGTAATATTCATTAGTTTGAAAGCACTACGGTGGCTGTGATTAAAACAACGCCCTTGTGAGAGTAACTTCTCGAGGCAGCTCCTTGGGGACTCCGTGCGCTGTGAACAACAGTCCGGTTATTGCGCGTAATCCATCACGGCGCCTGTGTTTTGCGACCACACTGTTTTTGGTGCAGTAGAGGTTAGAGTTGTTTATTTCACTGATGAATAGGTCTCCGTGCGCGGGTCGTGAAAGTGCTACAATATGCTGCGTCAGGTGGATCACGGGCCCGGATCAGACGCACAACCGTACGGCGGTTTCTTAAATACGAGTCCAAGTAAAGGGATTACAAAACGTGTGTCATCGTCGATCCGGTGAAGTTTTCTGTGAGGATGAACTTATTGTGTGTGTGTGTGTGTGTGTGTGTGAGAGAGAGAGAGATAGCACCAGGTCTTGCCATTCTTGAGGAGGTACCAAAAACCTACAACTCAAACCTCCGACATTGGAGCAGTGGCCGATGGGCAGGGGGGAATGTACAGTTCTAGATTTCTGGTACTCTTCCAGTAAAGAAGACTGGATAAAAGAGAGAGAGAGAGAGAGAGAGAGAGAGAGAGATTGGTTCTTGAGGGAGACCGTGAGGAAGCGTGGGAGCCGTCGCCCGTTCGCAACCCAGCACCACAAATGTTAGCTTCTGCATTAATGCACTGGGTCGAAACTTGAAGTCCTCAAGGCACGTTTTCTCACATTTACAATCAAAGAGCGTGTAGCTGCAAATCGGACACCGAGCAAGCCGGGGTGAAATTCCTCTTTTTTATCACATGGGGGGGAAAAAAAAAACCCTGCGCACACACGCACGCGCACACACACACACACACACACACACACACACACATTAGCGACTGGCAGAGAGCCCCTGCTGCGAATTCCCAGAAAAGGGGGCAGCTCACCATCATCAAGGTTATTTAGCATCATTTCTTCGGCGCAGCCATTAGAGCCGGAGAAACAAACACGAGGGACGAGCAAACGCTCTTTTCTCAGCTTCTCTACAGAAAACATCTTATTTATTTATTTTGTTTCCAGCCATTGATGTATTTCAGAGTTTCTTCCTTGTTTAAAAGATTATTATTATTCATTTGATTTTTTTCCACTTTGTGTGAACTGTGACATCTTCCAGAAGGCCTTGAGTAGGAGAGGAAAGTGCATGGGTGGTTTCCTTCCTATGCCCACCCCTCCCAACACACACACGCTTCCTGTCTTGGCCAGGCCTAATGTTTAGGGCAAACACACACCTGCACAGCAAGAGGCAGGTAAACAGCCATTAGAGCAGAGCAACTGCTTCAAGCAGGGCTTTAGCAGGCTTATCAGAGCCGGAGCTCCCAATGCCAGACCACCACACACACACAGTCTGGGAATTTGGATGAGGCTAGTCTCCATATAAGCCACAGGGTACACAGTGCGCATGCTCCATTTTCAGCAGCGATCTCCACTCAGATGTGCCTGGAGTCTGACCGCAACCGTATGTTGTTCCGATGTCATTTCCAAAACGGACCTGCTGCAACATCAGGGTTTTTTTTCCTTTCTTTCTTCTTCTTAAAGCCATTTTATTCCTTAATCTATACTTTAGTCAAGGCGCGTGATTCGACCCCTAGTGCACATCAGGTTTGTTGTCAAAATGACAGACTTTCAACTGTTTGCGATGAACAAATCAAACATGAGCGGTTGAAGTGGTCCGACACGGCGAACGCGGTGTCGAAAGGGGTTTCACCAAAATTCAACTGAAAATGTGACGAATAAATAATGATTTCTCAAAATTATTCACCTCCTGAATAGAATCCCTCACAACAGCGCAACATATGCAAAACAGCTGTTGTCTCAAGCACACCTGATACAGCTAAACAAGGGCTTCATTAGCTGCAGGTGTGCTGGAGCTGGAACAGATGAAATACCTGAACTGGCTAAAGACAGAAAATGTATGAAATACCTGGACGGGGCAGAAAAAGGAAGCCATCAACGGCTGCGAGCAGATTTCTGAGAAGGCAGGTTGTGAAAAACCCTCGAGTGACTGTAAAAGTCCTACAAGACTTGGTGTAACAGGCACTGAGGGTTCAGTTAGCACAGTAAGGTGTGGACTAAGCGCAGAAGGTTTCCATGCCAGAACTCCAAGATGTACACCACTACTGACCCAAAAGCACAAGAAAAATCGGCTCAAAATCACTTAAATAATCCACAGAGGTTTTGGGATCCTGTTCTGTGGAGCGATGAAACAAAACTGGAACAGCAGGATGGATCAGCGGTATTTTTGGAGGAAGAAGAATGAAGAAAGAACACTGTCCACAGTCCAGCATGGTGGAGGCTCGGTGATGCTCTGGGGCTGCTTTGCATCCTCTGGCACTGGAAACCTGCAGCACGTGGAAGGAAACATGGAATCATTGAAATATCAGGAAATCCTAGGAAAAGACGTCATGCCGTCTGTGAGGAAGCTGAAACTTGGGCGTCATTGGATCTTCAAACGGGACAATGATCCCAAGCATACCTCAAATTCCACCAAGGCTTGGATGCAGAAGTAGTCCTGGAAGATTCTATAGGGCCATCAGTCACCTGACTTGAAAGCCCATAGAACATCTCTGGAGGCCATTGCTCATGAGGAACAGGCTAAAATTCCTCAGGAACGCTGCCAGAAGCTCTGCAGCTCGTTTGTAGCGAGACATAATGGCAAAAAGGTGCTCTACTAATTAATAAAGACGCTTACCATGAAGGGGGTGAATCATTTTGAAACTGGAGAAATCATTATAAATTGCATTTGGGGAAACTACTTGAAGCATTTGTCATGTCTAACTATTTCAATCGCTCTTTTTTTATTTTATTTGTTCACTGCAAACATCTGTAAATTTTTTTTTTTTATGATGTTTACACTATTTAACAGACGCCCTTCATCCAGAACGACTTATACAAGTACTCGCTTATTATGAAGATGGACCAGATCTGGATTTCCCGACACAAATATACTGCGGTGCGCAGCGACGCTGTGAAGATCTTCTGTGTTCCACACAACAGGGATCACTGAAGGAACTCCGGAAGTTTTACCAGACAGCTAAATGTGTCCAAATCAGCTCGTCTTACATCAAACGATTTTACAGCTAGCCAAGAGAGCTTGTCAGTACCCTCTACTGAATTCAGACGCGAAGGCGGGAGGTGGATCGATTGGGTTCTCAGTCCAGCTCGTTTTGGCAGCCTTCACTCGGCACAGAGCAACGCTTTCGAATGTTCTGATACCCGGAGCTTTTTAATAACCGGCAAACTCAGGAGACCATACGGATGGCACAGCGTTCGGAGGAACATTTACTTACAATCGTGACAACCATGTGATGGGAAAAAAACGGGTACTAAACTGTACCTGTCTGCGTCGCCGGGCTGGTACCCTCGAGGGTCTGTACTTTTAAAGCTTCACTCTACATTGCCAGTTGAAAGATGCGTATTAAAAGGTGCAAAGGCTGGACGAGATGACGATGTAATATCAACATTGGAATAAATTACCGTACAATACGCTTGTCTGAAATATCGTCCATATCACTTTACAATTAAAATGAAATTTATTACAAACTGACTGAAAGTTTGTACTTGTTTTTTTACTGTTGTTTTTAAATTGCAAATCCCAGCCCCCCTTTTATTTATTTTTGTTTCATTTAGTTATTATAGGTCGAGATATTTTAATAAAAATACAGAAAAAACTATTTCCTTCAGACCTGAAGAAAAAGCTGACTTTTTTTTCCCGCTCGGAGTAAAACGTTCCCACCTGCTGAGAGATGGACTTCCAACACCTTCAGCTCCAATATAAATGTTAATAGAGTTCAGGCAGGGAAAACTAGGTGTAAACAAACAAATGTGCCGGTGTGTGAGACAGGCCCGTGGAGGCCACGGCTCTTCGACAAGACGAGAACAGCCGAGGAGGGGGACAAGGGAGGAATTGGTCCTTATGATGATAACTCAACTGTACTCCCAAAGGTGAATCTGTCCCCATCATCACTCTCTCACTTCGCGTTCCTCCATTCCTTCTCGTCTGTGTCTGTATAGTCCAGCTGATGACCTGATACTAAAAATCAATGGAACAAAACCTTGGTGAGTGGGGGGGTCATCTAGGTGGAAATATTAAGGAACATATTATTCCCATCCCTGGAGAAGATAACTTTAACCAGGATAGTCACTATCCTGACATAGAGAACACGGAGTCTCACGCCTCACCTGTCCACAGGAGGACAAAAGAAACGAGGAGGCGGCATTCTGTGAGCGATGGAAAACTGCAGAACAAACATTTAGAGTGCAAGAGGCAGCAGGAACTCGCTGTCCCAACTTGTTCAAAGGTTTGGCAACCTTCAGTCCAATTAGACATCAGAGGGCACACTGAGCTGCAGCCTCCACTGGGCCAAGCTCCTGTATAAACGGTGGGGGGTTCCCTTATTTAAACAACTGTAATTTAAGGATTTAAATAAAGATCAAATTCTTCCTGTTGCACCCAAAGGAGCAGGAAGGGAGGGGTTGGGGGGATTCAGTGTTACCGACAATCCATCCATCCATTCATTCATGCCATCCTACCTCGTGGAGCTCCGGAGGGTGGGGCAAGCTGGGCGAAACCCGCTGCTCGGTAGCGTGAGCAGCTGTGGCAGAGAGCAGCGGTTGCCTGGTGTAGCTCCGGAGAGATTTTTTCATTGACAGCTCTAATTAATGAGGCAGTGCTGTAGGTTGGCGCGTCTCTGGATATCTGCTTTTCCTTAGCCACAGCTGCACAGACCTCCAGACCTCCAACCACAGATCCAGAGCCCAGCTTTAATCAGTGAGCGCATGCCACCACCTGCACATCTTAATCAGCATGCCATGCTCACAGTGGCGCCACATTCAGGGCACACATGGCCACTGTGTGAGCCGCAAACGTCGATACGGTCAAGAACTTACGAAGGGCTTATGTGAGAGCATTTTAGTAGAGTGCTTTTGGTAGCTGCACTGTTTCCTGCTTCCTGTTTAAAGCTTCCTGTTTAAAGTCCTAGACAGTGCAGGGGAGCACTAGTGCTTTTAGAGCCTAGTTAGGACTAATTTAAAAAGTCAGTGCCTACACGATGCTCCTGTTTTGCACATTAAGGCCCGGGAAGATGAGCTGATCTCATCAGCACGGACTCCCCTTCTCTCAGTTCTCAAATCCTTCATCCACCCCCGACCTGAGTGCCAAGGCTCCATGCTGATTCAAGAGCGCTAAAACTGTCTGCTGCATACTTGCCATTGAGAATCAGCTGTGGCTAATCATATCCACCGGCTTTGTGCGTCACGTGCTCTTCCAAACAAAGTGGGGGCAGGAGGGAGATACAGAGAAGCGTTTACCCGTGCATACGATTAAGCTTTTCCTTCACCTCATCAGCGTTACCTGTAAACCACCCAGAGTCCACATTGGCCTAGATGGCAGACTTTGCCAACGTGGAAAGAAGTCTGAACTCAAGTCAGAGTTGAATTCTTCCCAGAGGTGTTCAAACTTTGGAGTTGTCTATGCAGTTGCCAAGGCCTAATTATGGCCTTCTGTGCTGCTTCCTGAAGCGCACGCTTGCTTAGAAGCCTACAATGCCCTCTAAACACACCAGAGGAGACCAGAACGAATACTGACGATACTTCTTACTCTGTAAATAAACGGCATACAAGACAAACCGTTGAAGCTTACAGCTAGTATGGCGCTTGAACGATAACCTTCGCCGTAACTGGGGCCTGTGTCCGTATCTTCCTCACATCCCCAGTACTTCCATGATGCTCTGAAACGTTGCAACATTGCCTTTTTTAAGGGCGTAAAAAGGTCATTTGGTGCAACAAAAAAAAACAACAAAAAAGCTTTTAAATGTAGCAAAATTGAAGAAATAGTTTCCTTTTTCTCCATTCCCTACTTTCAGTATCTTGAGGTGAAAGACAGGTGAAGGGGCAGAGAGCTCAGGGACTGCTGTCCAGAGAGTCAGCCAAGAGAAAAAAAAAAAAAAAAAAAAGACAGACGCCCCCCCCGACGAAAACCCCCTAGTCTTTGAAAAGACGGAAGAACCAAACCACTCCACTTTTAATACATGAACGCCATATTTCCACAGAACCTTCTCTCTTGACCTCCATGGTCGCTCGAGCGCCCGACACCACCATCTCGTGATCCTTCACAACACTTCAGACTTGACATTCATGCTCCCGACACCATGGCACTCCATCTCCTTGAGCAACCAACTCTGAAATAGACCTCCACCTTCTTCTGTTCACACTGCCCTCACGCTGCTGCTATTACATGCCACTGAAAAACCCACTGACACACACACACACACACACCTCTTCACACCCAGCTACACACACTGCCCATCTTCTGCTTGTCACTCATGCCCTGAGGAGCATAGACAGTCCTCACCTCCCGTCAATCAAAATCTTCACAGCCTGCAGGACGAGGACGTGACCCACGACAGTAAAGAGATGTACATATTCTCCCATTTCCCCACCACACACACGTGCCTTGCATACAGGTGTTCAGTAACAGGAGCACAAAGAGAGGCTTTTTAATCCTCAAACAGATGTCCAACACTCCAAGCTTTGTTCCTCTCTCATTTTCCTTATATAGCCTAATCTCGTGTTCTCTAAAAAAAGGCCTCGCTGTCGAGTCGTCCCTGCTGCGGCGGGGTTATTCTGAGCTGACCGCCAGAACTCGCCATTGTCCATAGTTGGAAAACAGACAAAGACGGTTAACAGCCCGTGTCCGCCGTCACCGAACCCCAGCAGAAACGCCGTGCGGCAACCACTCTCATCTCGACCACACAGACCGGGTTACATCAGATTCAGATTCAGAAGAACCGCTGATGCGGGAACTGCTTGGAATTCCGGACGGCAGCGCCGGTGGGCTGGAAGGGTTAACCGTGGGGGGATTTGACTGGGTGGCGAGAACTCCGCATCACATCCTCCCTCGTTCAGTCTGGCACAAAAACGCAGACGCCACACACGCTGGGTAGGGCTTGCGGACTAAATAAAAAAAATTTAAAAAGCCCCCATCCTAATAAAGCAACACGAAAATGAAAAATAATAATAAATCTGTGTTGTCGTTAGGTTTGAAGAAAGTAGGCCCAGGACATCACCTCAGCCGCAAGCCTAGCAACGCCATGGACGAATCGTTCTACGCGATTCCAAAAGATCGACAGTCTTTTATGTGGAGAGCGGGTAGTTAACCGCCACCGATGAGGTTCACAAGCGACGAGTTGGTAACGAGGTGCGTGCTTGAACAGGTAGGAAGAGTTTGTACGATTATTAACACGATAATGCGATCCAAGCAAATGTTACTGGACATTGTGGCAGTGTAGAGCCGTGCAGGAATGAAGAAATCATTATATCACACAAGTAGACATCACTAGCACCAAGCACCGAGGACTTGCCTTTGTAAAGTCTGGCACTCCAGCAGAAAGGCAGATAATATTTCTCACACACACGCACCTTGAAGCCTGCACGGCACTTCATAACGTTACTGAAGGAAATGAGAGGAAGCAGGGGGGCAGTGCAAAAGACAGATAAAAGCGCAAGTTTCCGCTATCGCCGACACACCAGACTAGCAAGCAGCGTGAAGGAGGCGTAAAGCCTCACCTCCCTTAGCCAAATCTTAGAGATGGGCTTGCCGAGTCTGCTTCCTCCCCTTGCGCCCGTTAAGTGAACCATTAGTGCTGGAAGAGGGGGCTGAATACATGAATGCATCAGCCGCAGCATCGCGGCTAAATTTAGACCCTTATTTTTTTTTTTCCAAACGGACATCCAGCGCCAGGAACGGCACGGCCTGAAGGACAACGAGAACTTTCAACGTTCCACATCGCCGCTGCGGGGTCGATGCGAGACCACCGCGGCGTCCAGCAATCACGTGCGGGCACGTTCCTACGTGCGCTCGCACATATGGTACGCAGAAACTAACGGAATCGTACGGACATATATATCGTTAACGCATATCGTAACGCATATCGTTAGTGACAGCATTGGTGTGATGGCCGAGGTCTTGTTAGTGCTCCTCAAAAAGCACACTGACAACCTCATACCATCATTAACCCAAAGTCCTACATGTCCTTCGAGCCATTTTTTGCCCTCTTTCTTTAAAGTTACCACAGATGTGATGGGCTTACGATTAAAAAATAGGAAACTTGATCGTCAAGGACAACAGGATTATTTATTTATTTTTTTTTTGAACGCTATCTTTATCTCTAACTTTCTTTTTTTGTTTTTTCCCAGAAACCCTTTCTATCCGGTGCAGACGGTGTACATTAATAATAATAGACAGGGATGTAATTTCATTTACATCTGGTCCATATGCATAAAGGTAAAGTGCTCGAGTCAAACTGTACAGGCTAGCGGAACACGACACCGTCTGATTGAAGAACTTAATCCAATAAAACAGATGGTGCGATTTCGTCCCGAGAGCCGCACGTGCGCACGGGAGCGAGTTGGGCTTTAAGGTCGACACGGTAAACAGACGCAATCCACACACACGGATCGACGGAGGACATTTTTGCGTGCTTTTTTGTTTTTAAATAGGTAAATTCTCCTATAAAAAGTCCCTACAGGAACGCCGCAGCTAGCTGATAATATAGTGATGCTCATCTCCCCCGTGTACCCACAGCGCGCGCGCACACACACACTTACGAAGTCAAGTCGAGTGGCTGTACAGTACCATGTGACACAGCAGGCCAAAAAGGAGCTCTTCTTTAAATAATAACTTACAGAGCCATTTAAAAAAACATTAGCCTGCCCACACACTCAATTACCACAGCCCACTTTGGCACTTTTGTCCCCTGCATTGTGTCCCAGAATAGCGATTGGCCCGCTCTGGAGAGAGCCGTGTCACGATAAAGACTCTATACCATTTTGTTTAGTGCCGGCCCACATTTGTCAGAGAGAGAGAGAGAGAGAGAGAGAGAGAGAGAGAGAGAGACAGCCTTCCTGCTTTACAAATCACATATCAAATACTTCTCTTTGACAAGCCTAAATGGATGTAATTACCTCTTGCCTCTTTGTTCGCTTGCTTAGAGCGTTCGCTACGTAGACGGCGGCACACACCACCGAGCTCTGCGTTGGCCCAGAGGAAGATGAGAGGACTGCACAGTAAAGAGCAAAAAAAAAAAAAAAAAAAAAAAAAAACACAAAACAAAACACTTTTGTGCCTGTTTAAACATGAGCACTGAGGCACAGGTGCAAATGCTTTAATATTCCACTCGGACAGAGTGAGGCGGGTACAAATTGGATTTAGCACATCGGCCTTCGAGGAATCAACATCATGGAACCTTGCGGCTATTTAAACAAAGGGCGACATGCCTCTTTTTACACTAACCCCTTACCCCCAGTCTGGAGGGAGGGAGGGAAAAACAGCTTTTGCATGTAGCTAAATGGGGACGAGTTCACAAGCCCTTGAGTGAAAAATAAATAAATAAACAGATAAACAGATTCGATCCGAGCCTGCAGTGAGTCAGACAATGAGCTAAATATAGCAGTCACCTTCCTTCCATCGTTAACGCTGGAAAGACTTCAGAAAATAGCTGTGATGTGCTCGCTTGCATGCACGCACAGGACACAAAAGAGCAGTGGAAGCTGGGGGGAAAAAATTTATAAATAAAAATCACACACGCAAAGAACGACGGCTAGAACTAAAAAGGGGTTTGTCTTATACATGGCACTTTATTTTGTTAGACAATCCCCACTGATTCAGTCCCTTCAGACCATGGGGAAAGATGTCAAACAAACACGTCTGACCCTGCGACCTGCCGGTGTCGAACGCTGATCTCTAATTAGGACGGGAGTGTAGGGACTTCGTTCGAGAGCGGCTCAAAAATGTGATATTTTGCAGTTCTTGAATTGCAATGAGAAGCACGTTGGGAAGAGCGTCTGTGTCAGGACAGATACGTGAACACGTTTAAAATATCGATTCAATCGTTATATCGCACAAGAATGTGACGCTGGCCGACACAACCCAAATCCTCAAACCATCACGACTTGCGTCGTGATTTTTGTGTGTGTGTGTGTGATTGCTGCAGCCAAAAAGGCACGATTTTGCTGCGTTTGCTGCTTTTTTCACACTCTTTTGAGGAAAACTACTGGAACTGGCAACACTGGAATTGCACAAAACTTTTTCACAGTGACGCTTGTTGGTAAAGAAAAGCTTTTAGCTGTACTCGTGTTCGACGCACATGAATCGGAGAGGGCTTTGGCTAAACGAGCGCTGCAATGACATCACGTCACACGTCTTGGCCCAAATCTGCGGAAATACTGCGGCGTTTGCGTCCATTTCTGCGACTGCAAAATCCCGGAGGAGCCGGTTAAACAAAACCTTGAAGGAAGTTAGCTTGATTAATGATATGATGTCAGGATCAGATCTCTGTTGATACCCAGAGCTCTGACGTGGGTATATTTTCAAAATATGGAAAGAATTATCCTACCCTAAAGGCCCACTGTAGCTGTGAAACCCTCTGCCCTGGTAATTGGCCAACAATGGTAACCCGAGGCAAGGCCATTAACTGGCGTTCTGTTTAAGCTCGACAAATCTTCTTATCGACAGCCAGCGCTGGGCAACAAGCTGTCTACATGAAGCACTTTTATGTAACCCAGCCACATCGAGAGCGCATCCTGCCGCTGAGAAACTGAGGACCGGACAAGCCATTTTAAAACAGTTCGGAGCCGAGATAGTTTGTTGCGACGGGCCTCTAAGTCCCAGATAACTGGCTCGGAGAAAATAAAAGAAATAAATAGCTCCAAGGTAAGCGTGAATACAGTTTGTGCAGATGAACAAAAATAAATAAATAATAATGATTGCTTGGGGAAAAGGGACCAGGAACATGTAGGAGAACATGAGCGAAATCTGTGCTGCCGTAAGCACCAGACAGCTTAGGACTTCAAGCCACCTGGACAAAAATAAAACAAAAAGGAAGGGAGTGGTTTCTGCTACAAAGGAGAACAAGACCAGCCGTGATAGGGTGCCAATCCAGGTGGGTGGGTGAAGCTGACTCACCTGGCCACACCATCGCACAGAGCAGCTGGAGCCTAATCACGGCTGATGAATGTGGGCCAGCTTTAATCTTAGTGCTGCAGCGCGACTGAGCGCAAGGCTCCGTCAGTGGCTGCTTTGCTTTGAAGTGGGGACTTCCATTAGCTTTCAACGCTCTGATCCGAGAGGGCCACGAGAGAAGATGGCGCACACACACACATACATACAAACCCGAAAAACACACACTCCTCATCCGCCCAGAAATCTTTACCGGAGACGCATGTTTTTTCAAACCAAAGAGAGATCAATAAGAGAACTGAAAGCATCAGACGTATTGTCTCTACCTGTTCTTGTGCCCTGTCACCACCGAGTCACACTGAACTTCAAGGGCTTCCCTTCACTTTGATCCCATCAAATAAGACAATCGGCGGTTAGGCGGCAGGCATCGGCGGCGGCGTCCCATCTGACTGAGGAGAGGTGAGGCAGATGGACAGATGAGAGGAAAAAGCAGGAACACCATCTGTGCTGGTCACACGGCTGGCCTCAAACCAGGACTGCACCGGAGAAAACAAACACCAATAACGCTAGCGATAAATTACGCACTATTGTTGTTCTCCCAGTCAAGCTCGCGAGACCTTTATTTTTCAAGTCATTAGAATGTCTGGACTGGAGGGTTTGTTTTTTTTTGTCGTAAAAATATATTTTAAAAAACCCAAACAAAAAATTTGACTGCACTGAAACGTCCTTCCTGGGAAGGAGCAGCGGAGACGCAGAAAAGTGCAATCTAACCCCCTGACCCCATCCTCATGATGCCGTTTGCGTTCAAGTAACACGAAGAGAATGACAGTCAGATACTCCGGCTTGGCAAACAAGGAGCACGCGTTTTCTCATTACCTCCCACCAAGGAGACGGGGCGAGGCATATCAATCGGGGTGCAAAACTGCAAGGAAAGCAACCCAAGCAGGTCACCCCCTGATGGGCAAGGCCTGCTGTGAGGCATTTATATTCCCCTGACGTGATTTTAATGTTAATATTACACAGCCATGGAGCAAGCAGGACTGGATTATAAAGGTGCAACACGGTCTCTCCGTATGTAACGGGAGAGGCGGGCTTACCTCTGCAATAGATCCCCCCTCAAAGAGAGACGATGCAGTGTGCATTTCTTATGCTGGGATATTAGAGAACTGAATTCAGCTGGAGACCACGCTGCTTTAATGCACGACACGGCCATAACTTCATACAGAGAAGTGTGTGGGTGTGGAGCATTAATACGTGTCCGTCCCTTTACTAGACAGCTCACAGTGGTGTTTATCTGGTCCATCCCCCATGTCCTGCCCGCTGTCCTACCTCTCCGGCCAAGGCCTGGTTCCAGTTAGCGTGGCTACATTTCCGCTTGCTCTACAACAGGCGTCTTAGACAACGACGCCCAGTTGTCTGAGCTGTCGCGGTCTTCTTCAAAAATCCTTTACTCACCAAGCCCCAATACCACTCGCTCATGTCTTGTACTCGAGCAGATTAAATACCAAAACGTAGTACGAAGGTTTCGGCAGAATCCACGCAGGAGGGAGTACTTATTAGCGAAACGGCATTAGCAAAAACGCAAAGACGCAGCTAATAAAATCAGTTAAGGCGATGGCGTGAAATTACTCATCGACCTTCAAACGCCGCTAATTAAATACACGCGCGCTACGCTGTCCGTGATTTCCCTTCCCATTAGCTGCGATTTATACAATTCATTTACCCTAGCAGGACCTGCTGGACCATGTCTTCCTGCTGTACCAAGAAAAGTACATCGAGTGATTTCCCCTGCTCCGAAATCAACTCTCCTACGACAAACGACTCGACCGCATATCACTCCGTGGCTTCCCGCAAATAAGGCATCTTGCCTGCACGAACTGCTCCGTCATTAGCGTCTGCGGTGGAACCGAAAGCGTTCTGTAACGCGTGTAAGAAGAGCGCACCGACAAAACTCCTCTAACCACACCGTTTGCTTTCTCTTCGCTGTTTTTGTCGTCTTTTCATTTTTCGGAAACTCCAGACATCAGGCATGTCGGGGCAGACGCTGGGGACCAATCTATAAAAGAAGAGGTCGTGCCACGGTCATGAAACCATGTCCATTAAGCATTCCCAGCTTTACTTCCCGGCTTCAAACGAAGCAGTGGTGGCTTTTTTTTTTTGGGGTGTTGTGTGTGTGTGTGTGTGGGGGGGGGGGTACCGCAGCCCATGATCGCTTTCAGTCTCCTTGGGAAAGACACGTAGCTAATAAAAACGAGACAAAATGACAGGGCTAAAGGTTTTCGCTGCAGGGAGAGGGAAAGGCATGATTGTGTTTTTAATAAAAGCATGGCGGAGGAGGTAGAGGAGGTCTACGGGGACAGACGGAAGGGTCAGGGAGCAAGAGAAGCGCCGCTTCTGTACGGCTCTGAGGATCCGGGCTCTCGTTCGTGGCCTGACCTTTCCTGATGTGTCCTTGTAGAGAAAGTCCGCAGGGTATGGAGCGAGAGTCGCAAAATGACTCACGCTCCTTATTCGTTCCTTATAACACACACACACACACACACACCACCTCGTAATTTAACCAACGCACAACCTGGACAGGGCACTGAAACACAACCTTTCTCCTAGCATCGATCACTTAATCATACCACCCACGATACTCTTGATTAATTGTATCTGGATTAACTAATAAATATGTTTAAAAAATAAGTAAATAAATACATTTTAAAAACCTTAGAGATCAAGGTCGTTTTAAAGGATTTTGTGCGTTGAAAGACAGAAACCCCGGCTGCTGCCGGGAGACAGAAGAGCCTGCTGAGTGCGGGGGGTGTAATCAAGAGCCTACGCAACTCTGTGTGCGTGAGAGAGAGAGAGAGAGAGAGAGAGATGGAATGACTGAAAGAGAAAGAGGGAAAGATGGACAGAGGAAAGAAAAGGAGTGGGGGACAGAGGCTGATTGGACTGACAGCGTTGCAGAGACAGCCGGAGAGATGGAGTGTGTGACAGCGTCTCTCTCTCTCACACACACACACACACACACAGCTCAAAGTCAGAGAGCAAAAGAAAGGAATAAAGTGAGGCGGAGAGACAAAAGAAACAAGAAGTGCAAAGATTGAAAGCTCAATCACACAGTGGGAGGTACGAGATAACGGCTGATTTCGGCTTCCATCTGCGAGCCAAAATAATGCTGGTAATCAAAAATAAATTGTTTAAAAAAATAAATAAATAAAGAGAGAGAGAGAGAGAGAGAGAGAGATGAACAAAGGGGGTTGTTATAAGGGGTGACTCAGAAATTAATTCAGTGCTTCTTTTCTACAGCGGGAGGAAGGGAAAAAAATAAATAAATAAATAAAACCAAAGCACTCCTACTCGCCTTCCTTTATTTTATTGCAGGTAAAGGTTTGTTTTAGAAACTCTTACATCACGAGTGTTTGTTTAGGCTGGTGATGACGCGAGAGCACGCCATCGTTCACTTTTAGAGCTTTTTCTATAAACACACAGACTTTCTCTCCCACAGCCTGCACCTCCGTTCTCAACCACGGCAGACCCGCGGGCCGGCTCCTGACGATGGTCCGAGCTGGGGTTTGAAACCAGGCAGCGGGTTTTTCAACAGAAAATTTCCCGCTTGCTTACTTAGAAAGCCGCCGCGTTCGGTCCGTGTCTCTTCTGGACGTAAGATGCGGACGCCACCAACGGCTCCTCCACGTGCACCTGACGGGCACGACGGCCTCGCTCAAACCAAAACAGAGCCTTCGGTTTCCATTGGCGCTGCGCTTATGCGCCGGATAAACAGGCAGATGAAGTGTGCGAGAGCTCGCTTTTATAAGGCATTCTGGAGAAAAGTGTCTGAGAGACGGATATGTAAATGCGTGTCCGAGTCTCCCGTCTCGTAGACTCCAAAGCACTCGACAGCACGGATTCTTTTTATGCGAAAACAGAAGAAGAAGAAAAAAAGCACAGCACGCGTGAGCCGTTACAGGAAGATAAACAAACGTTATTCTATAATAACGTCATGTCCCCAAGTACTTTATTCCTCTTATATCAAAGCAAACAGTCCATAAACATCTACGTTTAATGCCGTGAATATCTGCGGAACAAGTTCGCTCCCGTCACTGCGGTCTGTCACGTTTCCAAGAAACCTCAGCGCTTAAGATGCTCCCCGTGTCTGAAGATTACCGACACTGGAGACTCCTTCCATAAACATCACCACGTCGAGGATTTGTTCCTTTGTAAATTCACGAGCGTTTATCCGTAGCGTTTATTATCAGTCTTACGGCCGAAACTACTGCTGCCAACCAGAACTGTCTGACCAATCAGAACAAAGAAGTCACCGTGGTGTAACTAATTCGTATTACGTAACCGTTCTTGAGGCGTTCTGCTCAACTTATTACTACAATCTTCCTTCCAGCTCGCTGTTCTCTCCAGACCCTTGAGGGATCCCTAACAAAATATCCCACAATCCCACTGTTCCATGAAAATAAACGCATTTACTGGATCACGTTACTTTACCGACAGGGAGCCGGAGCAACTCGGAAATTCCCCACTCTCTCCAACCCGATTGGAGGATTTCAAGCGGTTTTATCACCAGAGCCTCTCTACTGTTGTGGAGTTCCATCAGCTTCTCGTCTACACGCAAGCAGCTCATCTAACAGCGCCAGCGCTTTGTTCAATTTCCCGTCGCACTGTTTGTTCTCCCTTTTCTATTTTTCCGTAAATCCAGAGATCAGGCATGTCGGAGCAGGCGCAGAGGACCGTTCTATAAAGAAGAGGTCGCGTTACGGCCAAGCGATCACGTGCTTTGAGCGTTTTCAGACAGAAATCCTGACTTTACTTGCTAACTTCAGACAATGTGCTATTTATCACGCGAAGGTGCCGTCACGCTTTTCCTTTTCAGGCACTTTAAAGTGCTATTTGGAGCGCCATTTGTGCCGACAGGTGTTTTATTTATTTTTTTCTTTCCTCTTTGTGCTGAACGCCTCATGCAACACGCACACTGTAAACTAGAACACCGCTACCAATCCTCACTGGTATCACGTCGCTAACTACGGGACGTAGGTAGAGGATCTGTGCTGTTGTGTGCGGACTCGGCTAAGGCGGGACATCGCAGGCTCACAAGCGGAAAGCATTTGCCTCGTCGTCGCTCGTTCGAATCCCGACGATGCCATGGACGGAAAACTGTCCATCCTGTCTGGAAGGTAGGGGTATGTTGCCGCTCCCCTGTCCATCACCGCGACCCTAAACGCACATATACGTCTCCGACCCTTTCCTCTGAGCATGTTACACTGCGGCAGCTGGATTCACATGCCTCGTAGGAAGCATGCGTCACACCGCATGTCCTCCATGTTTTTTTTTCCTTCGCCTGGCAACTTGCAACACAATTGGTCGGGACATAAAAAAAAGCACTCGGGGTCAGTCTGGGCTTATATGAAAACTTTCGAAGAGCTCCACCATGAGTAAAAAAAAAAAAATGCTTCTTAAAAACGAGACAGGCGAAACGCGGCTGCTTCCCAGAGGATTACGCGGGAGGATGTGTGAAAAGGGGAGGGGAAAAAAAAGGCAGAATGGAACCTCGAACAATTCTTTTGCGCTCACCGATCGCTTCATTATTCGTCATGAAACAATATCCAGCACTGCACATTTTCATTTTGTGAAATTGAAATAAATCTGGAAAACGAGCGCAAGTTCTAGACACCCATCACGACAATTAGCAACGCGAACACACAGCGCTATGCAAATCGTATCCACACTCCCACGATGATCCGTCCGTCTCCACGTCTTTCAGCGTGTAAGATCTCCAACGTTGGTTTTTCCTCCTTTCTATATTTATTTCCATCTGATTAATGGACAACACTCAGAGCAGGGGGGGAAAAATAAAAAATAAAAGATAGGAGAGAGGAAGGAAGCGTATTGATTCACACGCGTTTAATATCGTACTACATAAATAACAGACCAGAAGAAATGACAGCAGGTTCGATAAGGAGCCTTCGTGTCTTTAATGAACCTATTCTATCGCTAGAGCTCACGTGTACACGTGTGAGAGATCGCGGGCTGTCGAAAAATAAAGCGAGGGATGTGTTTTGAGAGAACATTCGTTGTCACGTGGGCCCCTTCATCTCAATTGTAACGCTGAATTTCCTCCCTGGCACTGGCATTCAAAAGACTAGTGTTTAAATCAGCCGGGAGGCCAGTGTGTGTGTGTGTGTGTGTGTGTGTGTGTGTGTGTGCACCATGATGAACCATAGATCAACATTAATTCATTGCCTTTGTCGAGCAATTAATCTCTGCCGTGTTAGCTAGGCGCTCAGACCGTCCTGCACCGTCTTACACAGAGAACATTCTCCACGTATAGGCGTGCTCTTATCATGTGACCTACATCCACCAATTACATCACAGGGTTAAAAAAAATAATAATAAAAAAAATAAAAATAAATAAAACATGCTTTCGCAACTGACATTTCGCAACAACACACCACGCACACTTTCCATATTTTATGACTTATTATACGGTTATTAAAACCTTAAGACAAAAGGTTCATCATTTGTTCAACATGTACACTATTTATTTTTATTTCTCTGTATGTTCGGCTCACCCGTGTGCTGAGCAGCTGTACGGACGTCACAGGCCCCTCGTGTTTATTTGCGCACGTCCCGACGAATGAAGCAAACTGTTGCGGGCCCAGCTGGGAGCTCTGCCCGTTTTTTTTTTTTAAACTAAAAGCACCCGTGGCAAAATGCAAACACGGCACGTCGAGCGACAGTGAGGGAACAATCCAGGGTGAGCACGACTTGTATAATAACCCTGTGTTTTAATATTAATGAGCACAGACAGACCACAGTCCCACCCACTTCTTTTCGATTGGCTCACAAGTCAGAGGTTCGTGTATTTGTTCAAATTCACCACAAATAAAAATCAAAGTGAAGAAGCAAAACAAACAGACAAACAAAAAAAAGCAGAGGCAAATACACCCTGCGCCCTTTCCCCTTCGGTGAATCAGCTCGTTTTCATTCATATTCGGTCTGACTGCTTGTTTTAATCTGAAAAATCTGAATGTGTAGTAAATCTTAAAATGCTACGGTTGACATGCTCCTCGCACGCCGCCTGGAATGTGGTCGAACGCTGACGTTTTCAACTCTATACAGTTCGTGAAAACTACACGCGCTCGCGTCCGTTCTGCCCCTTTTAATGTACGACAAAATAAAAAAGTGTCTTAAACATCAGCCTTAACGTTTGCATGAACATTAACCCGAGCCTTAATGAAACGCGTCTCAGGAGCACAGCTCGGGCGTTTAAAGAAAATGATGGAGGTGTGTGTTTTAAGCCGTTTAAAAAAAAAACCCAACTCGTTACTACTTCTGCTTTGTTCAGCTGGAAAGGGCTACTTTCCTAGCCCAAGGGAAAATGCCAATATAAATCCAAGTGTGCGTGCGTGTGTGTGTGAGACTAGCTTTTCAGTGACCCTCGACAAGTAGCCTAATTAGAACGCCCCCTTACCCACATTTCCGCTCTCCCCTTCATTAAATCAGTAATAGTCTTTTAATAGCCAGTGTGATCAAGGTTCATAAACGTCACGTATTCAGACATGTCGACACAGGATCCCATTTTCAGCCCCAGCAACTTCAATCTGAACGAACAAACTGTCTCCATCCAGCTCATCTGCTATATAGCCCGGACAGGAAGAGGACAGCGCGCACGTGTGTGTGTGTGTGTGTGAGAGAGAGAGAGAGAGAGAGAGAGTGGGTGTGTATAGGGTCTCTTAAGTAACTCGTAATCCTCTATTATACTCTATTTAGCATTTCTCTCCGATACAATTCAAGCACATAACATGCGCACACACCCGAGAGTTTCCTGCATGCACACACACACACACACTTCCACCCAGAAAAAAAAAAAAGAGAGGCGGGAAAAAAAAAAAGAAAGAAAAAAAAAAAAGAGGAAAGGCAAATTAAAGCGGCTAAAAAAAGCCTCCCAAATGACAGTTTTCCACACCAGGGGCTGAAATAGCATAGTCCATTTAGTCTTATTGTCTTATCCAACAGTGCTGCTCATCCTTCCCTTACGGTGGAATATTTCGAGGAGGTCATTTAATAAATAAATAAAAGGTGAAATCGTTCGTTCGGACTAAGGAAAGACGTTGAATGAGCCGTAACGAGTGCTGTAAACAGTAATCATGATCATAGGTCAAGCTGCTCTTGCTCGGAAAACGTGCGCGAATAACAAAGGATTGCTAAAAGGTCAGTTCACTGTGTCTTTTCAATTTTTTTTTATCTTTTTTTTACACGTTTATCAGCATGTGTGCACTGGGTTTTCCCCTCCCTCTCTTCCTCCGTCTCCGTCGGAATAAAAACAATGAGAGAAATGGAGTCATTAATCAGACGAGCTCTGCCCTTCTGCAGCCTCAGAGGAGAGAAAGCGACAGCGAGGTAGAGGAAGAGACGGTGGGCGGAGCATGCCGTTACACAGCGGGATCGCCCGCGCCGCATTTCGGTATCGGCCGATCAGACATCCGGCGGTCTCAAAGTTCCCTTCTGCGCCGTTCCAGTCCTACTTATTCCAGCCCTGTCAAAAGTTGCGGCCCTCGTGGCCTCATCTAGCAGCGAGAACGGCCCGATGAAAACAAATAATTGGCCTCCTTTTTCCGCTCTCGTGTGTTTTGTCGTTTCAATTGCTTCCAGGTCCTTATCGCGTCCTGCTCTGGCAAGACAGTTAAGAGTCAATGCCCTTCGCTTATTCCTCCTCTCTCTCGGCTCAAGTCGGCGCCCCTCCTCTGGACCCGCTCGATGGGCCTCATTTATCAAACATTTAGTAAAAGTCGTGTGTAAATGTTTCCGTTGGCTGAACCAGACTAAACATTCCTGCTACATTTATAAACGCTTCGCTAACCCCGAATTCATTGAACGGTTTTAAAAAAAAAAAAAAAAATCGGCCATAAATTATAAAAGCACGATCACGGCTTTTTAGTGATGCCCACAAATCTCCATAAAAGGGAGCGAGACTCCCGAATGTGGTCTGCCTTAAACCTTGTAGTAACGCAGCTCAGCCACTGCACTGCTTCAGCTAACTGAAATCATACGCACTCCTCTTTTTTACACAGTGCCATTACTTTTGTCCTAATTGAATGCTTAGTCCTATTTGTCTTGAATTACGGCGTCGTTTTGGATTACTTTTTCAAGTCATTAAGATAAAATGAAACACAGAGAGAGAGAAAAAAAAAAAAATCGAACCGGCGTAATCCGTTTCTAAAATTGCGGACACTCCATCGAGGATATAATTATCGATTATATGAGGTTCGCGTCAGGTAGTATAGGTTATATTCAAGCTCGGAAGACGTAGGATGGGAATATTTTCCTGAGCGAACTCGATTTGCATGAGGTTCATCCTTGTCGTTGGATTCCGGTCATCTAAAAGCTTGGAATTGGAAAACGTATGCCAATTTAGGAGGCCTCACGTATCCATCTTCCCTTCCTGTTCCAGGAGGCACAGACAGAGGTAGATCTGTTCTCCGACTATTCTTCAGCCCGTCCAACTCCACAGACAGTACCTGCCAGTTTCTGTCATTAGACCCAGTTTCTCTACGGTTTCGGGCGTGGCTCGTCGAGTCCGCTTCCTGCTCTTCTCGGCTCACGTGGCACTCCTTGCCCAGTTCCCTAAGAGCTGATTACAGTGTCGCAGAGCCTGCTCACTCTGGAGCTCCAGCTGAGGGGGAAAAAGCTCGAAGACAGACAAGGCTCACTTTCTCAATCTTTCTCTCGCGTGCGCTCTCACATATTCAGAGCAGCTCAGTAAAACGTACAAGGGAAGAAGTGGGGGGTCGTACACGCATGCATTATTCAAACCGTTCAAAGCCAGGAACTGAAATGTCTGCATGCAGGTTAGGATGGAATTAATTAGCAGGAAACGGTTTTAAGGAAGCACAGCCAGAATCAGGAGTAGACAGGCCTTGCTCGTCTTGCTCTACGGTGGTGTTGCACTCACACACAAAAAAATAATCACATTTATGCTTCCAGAGAAAGAGCAGCTGGAGATGCCGGGGCGCCGGTCGCATTCTCAGGGCTCAATATCCGGCTCGATACACAATCCCATTTTCTTGTTGCGTTCTCTGGTTTCGTGTCCAGCCGCTGCCCGTGGCTCGGCTCATCGGCTCTGCTGCGAAACGTCCATCACGAGCTGTGACGACACATGCAGGAATAATCTCCGACAAAACATTACACACTGCAAGCATGGCAGTGAACTGGGAAAAGGCACAAGTTAAAAAGCACCCCACAGGCTCAGATTTGTTATTCTGTAGCCTTCGTCCGTTTCACCACACACACACACGATGAGTAAAGCAAGACATCTTGGATTAACAAGAGACTTCCTCCGATGTTCAAAAAAACGTGCCGGTTTTCCTTCTTGGAAACTTCCAGTCTTGAACCCGGTCTCTCGCTACACGATGTGCCGTCTGTTATCCTCAGAATTCTGGACGAACAGGCGGCCAACGACTCCGATTAATCAGTCGGGTTAATGAATTCAATTAAGCCCAGCTATTCGACTCAAACCCCATGCTTTAAGGCCAGACATAAAAGTTTTTAAAGAATAAAATAAAATAAAGTGAAAAGAAAGCGAACCTTGAAGATGGAGTCTCCAGTTACAAGCGAAGGCTACTCAGGGGGAAGGAAAAAATAAAGAAAGAAATAAATCAACAGTATTCTCGGAATTCTCAGCTCGCGGTAAATAAACTTCAATCGAAGACTTAGCCCACAACAGCTTCCTTCCTGAGAGCCTTGGCTCACTTCCTTACACTCACCTTAAAGATTGACCGTAGCTAGAAGCTAATTGTGCTATTAATCTTAATGGCTAACCAATTACTCGCTCAAACAGTGCCTCTTCCTAGAGAGAGAGAGAGAGAGAGAGAGAGAGAGAGAGGGGTGGACAGAATAGGCCGATCGTTTCCTCGGTCTCGGCTCTCTTGGTTTTTCTTTTCTCCTGAAAAAAACAAAAACAAAAAAAAACGTGGCATCCTAACCATAAGGATGAATCACTCGGCAATGGACGGAGCAAGCGCTGTGGGCAACAGAGCTTGGAAACCAAACCCACGACAACAACAGCCGCCATGTTCAGGTCAAAGAAAGGACAATCTGGGTCACACCACAGCTCAGACGCGTCCTTACGTTAAACGTGGCCATGTGTTCTCCACGCCAAAGCAGACAGAGAGCCGAAGGAGTGAAAGTACGGATGATAGCACGAAGATAAACTGAGACATAAAACTGTACCGTAGAGGCGTTTTTTTCCCCTGCATGGAAACGCAACATGAAACGGCACGGCGGGAATCTCTAACGTCCGATTACGTGCCTTAAGTAAGGAAGAAGACACTCAGGGATACGCCGTTATAAGAAAACAATCAACAACAGGGTGGTGTGACGTGGCCCGGGGGGAAGCAGAGTTACTCTTACCACCCTGAAGTGGATCATCTTCCTTTAGCTTCACCCCCTAAGGGAGTTTTCAAAGTGTCTTATTCCCCATATAACCGCATAGGCCGACATTATTTACATTTTTTATTAAAGAACATGTCTATTTATTTTTACCATGCTGTGAAATGGCTTCGTTTCCATCATCACCTACACTATTTTACACTATACTTAAATCGACACCTTCTGACCAATCAGGATCGAGCATGAATATTAAACGAGACGCGAGACATACTTGAGAGTGCGTTCAGCGGGGAGGTCGATGTGTAGTGCATTTATTTATTTATTTTCTTCTGCAAGTGTTAAGACAGGAGGCTGATGAAGCGTCAGGACTGGGACTGGATGTGCCACACTTCCTCCGGCTAATCAACACTCAAATATCGAAATCTGCCTGAAAATGAGAAATCTTCCTGTCTGGATGCGTTCCGTTATTGCAATCTGCTTTCTTGTTGTTGTTTCTTCCCCCCTTACCTCCCAACCCCACACTGTTCTTCCCCTCGGTATTGATTGTGATGTAATTGCCTCTAAAACACTGGCAGTACCAAAGCCACTTCCACTATCGATGGAAGCGCGTGGGCGTACTGGGATTTTCACTCCGCGCGCAATCAAGGCGCCGTCGCCAATGCCTGCCGTTATTAAAAGCGAGCGGTGGGCTGAAACCACGGGCGGAACGTTTCGACAGCAATTCCACTCACGGGGGCCGGGTTTTTTTTAGCAGCAAAGTGGGCCAGACTGGATCCTAATTCACACATTCACCTCTCTCACACACACACGGTGATGGGCTTTCACTGAGACTAACTGGGACGGGCTCACACCGCACACGAGGGAGAATCCGGTCTGGAATGAACGACGCAGAATCCATTTCAGATAAAAATTCATATTTGAAATCTGCAACAGCCACTCCAAAGTCCTTCTCCAAATGAAATGCAACACACTGCAAAGACCTTGAGTCACTCTTGAGCGCAGCGGCCACGTCAGACAGAATATCCCGCTCGACCTCCAAACGCTTCAAGGTAAAAGCGTCAGAAAAGCTAATACACTTAGAGAGACACTTAGCTCTCGAAGACGACATTCACTGACCCAGCAACTATCCAATCCTCTCATAACACTCTGCTAAAGAGGGCCAGGGCAGATAGAGGGCAGCTATTTAACACACACCTCACACACACACACCTCCCCCCTCCCCCTTTAAACGCTAACAATTCCATAACAAAGTTTTAATTTAAATAAATAAATAAATAAATCAGTGATACCTTGACATTCAGGAAATGAAATTCATTTCATCTAAACGTACATCAAACGCAAGATGCGCATTCTTTATGCAGAACTAGCACTGGAATCTCTTAGCTTAGCACACTCAGATTTTTTCCCCTAAAAGGGAGGGTTTCTTAAAGACGACTTCCGGACAATTCCGTTCGGCTAATCGCACACTTCCAGCTCATGACCTCTAAAATCAACCGATCTGCTCACATCATCGACGGTACAGAACATACCATTTCCCAGCTCTTAACTAAGATTCAAGTCATGTTTGCTGTAGATGGATAAACAGACAGACGTGTTATTTGGCGAAATCTAGAACACCGGCCGTACACGCTTCACTTGCTATGGCTTGTTGCTGAGTGAAGACAAACATGGAGGAATCCAAAGTCTTCTGCAGCTCAAGGTCAAAAAAAAGGATGTCATTTTCCACGTTCTGACTCCAGAGCTGAGCCGAGCAGCGGAACTCACAGGAGCTATTTAGGACCTGGTACTTTATCTAAAAAGCCTTTGAGAAGAACTTGCTAGCATTCCATTCAACAGACCAATCCCAGCTAAATACTTATGACACGGCCTTGAGATCACACACAAAGAACCGTTAGTCCTCCTAATAAGTCGTAAAAATGCCTAATTATCCCTTTAAATTCAGTTCGAGGGGAGAGGGAGGATCGGTAATCTCTCTCTCGCTCTCTCTGACAGCAAAATAGAAAAAAAAACTCATCTAAATTTAGCATCAGATTTATCAGGCTGTGGCAAAAACAAAAAAGGGGGAGTGTGTGTGTGTGTGTATGAGAGAGAGAGAGAGAGAGAGAGACACGGCAGGCATCTTAGCGGTGGGCGTCCACAGAGGGGAACTGTTCGTCATGAGTCACGTTCAGACAGAACCAAAATACATCTCCGCCAGGCTCGAAAATAGCACAGTGCACTGACGCTGGCCTGGTGTGACACACACACACACACACAAGACAAAAGGCCTGCCCCCTAGCAAGATCACAGTGGAGGAGGAGGAAGAGATTGGAATTTTTAAAAAGCTCAAGGAAGTAAGTCCAATGTGCAGAGGGAGGAGAGAGAGAGAGAGAGAGAGAGAGAGAGAGAGGGTGAGGGAGATAGAGAGAGGGAGAGCAAGGGAGCGAGAGAGAGGGTGAGAGATGGAGAGAAACAGCAAGAGAGAGACACAGAGAGAGAGAGAGAGAGAGAGAGAGAGAGAGAGAGAGAGAGAGAGAGAATCCCTGCAACCACCCAAGCAGATAAGCACAGAAGTGCTGCAGAAGCTCTGAAGGACACGGAGACAGGGAGCTACAGCACAGCCAACTGCAAACCACACACACATACATACACACACACACACACACACACACACACACACACACACACACACACACACACTCTTCATCCTTCATCTCCCTCTTCACTGCCAGAAACACTTATAAAGGACATCCCCATCTTTTTAGAGCTTCTAATCATATAAATTGTTGGGGGGTTTTTTCCCTTCCCCCCCGATTTGCTGCTTTTTCCATGCCGCTGATGTGTTCAGTGGTTGTAATTAAGGAAGCAAGATACATAAAACAGACAATATCACGTGTGTGTGTTTCTCTGTGATGATGGACTGGAATCCCATCCAGGGTGCGTTCCTGCCTCGTCTCCAGTGTCCGCAGATCCGGCACAACCCCGAGAGTGCATCATCATCATCATCCGTATGCACGCTGAACTCCGTTCGGCTGCTTATTATACAACCAGGAAGTGCGTATGTGTGTGTGTGTGTGTGTGTGCGCAGATTTTCTCTGTCTCATTCTCAAGGTGTTTTATGAGGAAGCAAAGCATCTCCGATAATTTGCCAAAGAGCGGAACGGAAAGGCGTTGCTTCAGTGTCAAAACCGATGGCGATAACCGTGTACTGTCACACACACTCACACGCACTCACACACACTCTCACACAGAGAATAAAGCTCTGCTACATGTTGTATTAGTAGTTCCATCGTTTAAAAGACTAAAACAAAGAGCTAAGAATAAACGAGCTCAGTTCGCACGCCGCCGCGCCGCTCATGCGGTTCAAACCCAGGCAAACAAAAGAACATGAGTTTATGGCTAATTACTCTAAAGCACCTAAAACATCCTGCCTCGGTTTATGATAAATCGCTTTAAACGCTATGACTAAGCGGCTAAACGAGGCTGAATGTAGCGGGAGCTAAAGGCTGACTCGTGGAGAACACTAGCAGGCAGAGATAATTGCGCGCGTTTCTGAAGGTGCTCTAATAGGCCTGCTAGGCAGCAAACGGTGAAGTCTGCACACTCGAGTGTGTCGAACACAAACCCTGCAGAGCGCACAGGGAGGAACGGTTCTGCAGCAAAACGGCCCGCATCCACTCACGACGGCTCTCTCACACACACGCAGTTAATTACACACATGCTGCTTTTAGATTAATCTGTAAAAGCATCAGAAAGGACTGAATTTCGAAAAATGAATCGACGTTCACACGCGTCAGGGCTGGGGTATACGTTAAAAGAAGCAGGTGGTCATACCGGGCAGAAAAACCTCCACATTGCATTAAGATGCACGCAGAAAGATGGACAGATAAATGGTTAATAGACAGAAAGATAGTTGGACAGAGAGTTAGAGGGACAGACAGACAGCTTGGCAGACAAAGAGACAACACACCGTTGGATAGATAAACAGATGAAAAAGAAGGACAGAGACAGGCGAACAGACAGACAGAGGAATAGATAGTTGGATAGAAAAAGAGATGAAACAAAGATGGATGGATAGACAGCTGGGCAGACAGACAAGAGCAGATAGTTGGAGAGACTGGTACAGACAGAAATAAATAGAAAGAAAGATGGATAGATGAACAGAGACAGACAGAGGAGCAGATGGATAGATAAACATATGAAAGAAAGATGGACACACTGACAGTTGGACAGAGACAGAGGAGCAGATAGTTGGACAGACTGACAGACAGATAGATGGATAGATAGATGAAAGAAAGATGGATAGGTAGACGGTTAGGCAGACAAAGGAGCAGATAGTTGGACAGACAGACAGACCGACCAACAGATTGATAGATGGATAAAGAGATGAAAGAAAGATGGCTAGATACAGTTAAACAGACAGACGAGCAGATAGTTGGACAGACTGACAGATAGATATATAGATAGATGGATGAAAGAAAGATGGATAGATAGACAGTTAAATAGACAGAGGAACAGACACTTGGATAGACTGGCAGACAGACAGATAGATATATAGATAGATAGACAAAGAGATGAAAGAAAGATGAATAGATAGGATAGGCAGACAGACAGCTGGATATCCTGCGCAGGGTCATGGTGGACATGGCACGTACCCCGGGAACGCTAAGTATGATGCAGGATCACACCCCGGATGAGACACCAGTCCATCACATACACACACTCTTTCTACGAGCAATTTATCTGAGTAACTTATCCAATCCACCCTCAGTACATTCTTGAAACTGGAGAACCCAGAGGATTCTGCACACAGACACGGGGAGAACATCTGACAACCAGATGTTCTCCACCCAGACAAACCCCAGACCCTGCAGCTACCTCACTGCACCACCTGAACGCCATTATGATAAGACTTTCTTCTTGTATCAAACCAACGGCCTTCCGCAAGTCCTGGAGCACAGCGTCTCTTGTCACTACACTCACATCCAGACACATCATCATCATCATTATTATTACTATTATTATTATTATTATTATTATTATTATAGACTAATAATTCGCGTTGTTGTGCACGTCGCAGCAAATGCAGGACGCCAAAAAAAAGGCGTACAATCCAGAAAATACAAGGTCGCGCACCCGAGCGTCACATGGTACACGACCAGAGCTAGCGAAGGAGCTAATCTACAGGCTGTTCTTCATGTAGAAGGCTCTGCTGGGGATCTGGAGGAGGTATGAACTTGTACCTGCTCGTCCTCATTGCCTCGAACTCCTCATTACTGTCACTCAACGAGGAGATCTTGGACAGGCCAGCTGGAGCGACCTCGTGAACTCGCTGCACGCGCACACACACACACACACACACACACACACGTGTGTGTTCACAGAAAGGCAGGCAGTCGTTGGCGATAACTACAGGGCCCGGAACCCCTACCCACCACAATTTAATTAGCCGAGAGCCAGGAAGACAAAGGGAAAAGAAACATGACGCACACAAGCACACACACAAACACACACACACACCACATGAATAAACATCTGCAGTAAGCGTGTAGAAACGCACCCAAACAGGCAGCCAGACGCAGCCGTAAAACCTTCCCGAAGGCGTTCTACAAGCTGGCGAGCTTCTTTAGGTCAATAACAACAACAACAACAACATCAAGAAGAAAAACAGCATCTCTACACCAGCACACTCGCTCCGAGTGCACTCCGGCCTACACGCAGATCACAAACGCTCGCCACCGCTCGTGCAATCCACTCTGCCACGCCTGTGTTTGAGGGAGATTTATGAGATCCTATATCTGCTTGGCCACTTAGTTTGTTTTGGGTGTTTTTTTTCCTTCTCCTCCACAGGCCGTTTCAAAATCAGAAACGAAAGGGTAAGGAGGTTATTCCATCTCCAGACACTTTGATCCATCTATTACCACCAAAGAATAATAGCCTCTCCCATCCTCCTCTGTGCACACGGCCTCGTCTGTGCCTGCGACATGCGTGTGGTCCTTTTTCCCGGGCCCCGAGGGTGAGAGTGGGGTGACGTTAAAGCAATCCCATCAACTCCATGCTGATTGATCGACTATCCTCACACACATACACACACACACACACACACACACACGTTCGCACACCCAATACGATCCGGGTTGGCTCTGTTTGTTTCTTGTTTTGTGTTTTTGGGAGTGAAGGGGGGGATGGGGCGAGTCAGTCAATGGACTTCCCATCTGCTGCAGGTTCTTTTCGAAGCAAAGACTTTCTGTTCTTAACTAACACGCCAGCACCATACACGCTCACGGCTCGAGAGTTCTGTTTACACCTCGGGTTGTTCGGCAAAGACAGGGAAAGGGGGAGGAATCGAAAGATGTGTCGGAGTCGAGGCGAGCTCTTCCGAAGCAGCGAGGAAATATAATCCTGGCAGATGATTGAAACTCTCGCAAGCGTTTGACAGGAACGTTCGGGGCGCCGGAGAGCTGCCTGGCAGCTTTCATTTTCTCGGCGGTCGGTTAGAACGAATCGAATCCGAAAGCCGGGCTGCGATTACATTTAAATGGCCTAAAGACGTGCAAAATGGGGCAGCAACAGGAGTCATGTTCAATTCGCCTTGATTAGCGAGGCTGACCAAAAGCACCACTGTGTTTGTGTGCGTGTGTGTGAGTGTGTGTGAGAGAGAGAGAGAGAGAGAGAGAGAGAGAGAGAGCGAGAGATGGAGGAGAGCGAGAGAGAGATGAACAGAAGTGATGAGAGAAACAAAAGCTCATTTCTGGTGCCTTAATTGGTGTTAGAGCTCCGAGTTAGAACATGAGTCGAGCAGCAACGCTTCTGGGCCTGGCCACTTTGGCAAAGAAATGAAAGTAGTTTGTGTGTGTGTGTTTGTGTGTTACAGGCATTACCTTTGGACTTCTTGGATCAGAGCATTTCTCGCTAGGCAACACATTTACCCTCAACTAGCGCGCCATGGGAATCCCAGAAGGTTGGCTCTTATGATGACGACGTCACCAACACAACCCGTTCCCACGAGGACGCTCAGACTGAAGAGCACGCTCACCAAAACATTTGTGCGAAGCCTCGTGCATGCAAAAACCATCCAGGAACTGACCAAGAAGAGCTCTAGAAAAGTTTTCTCCACTTCGCTAGCATGGCATTAGACCTTCTTGGCTAGACCTTCATTCAGTCTGCCTTACTAGCACGAGTCATTAAAAGTTCAGGTTTTCAGCTCAAATCCACTCCAAGCCCATTGTGTTCGCCAATTTAAATAAATAAATAAATAAATAAATAAAATCAATCGGCATTGCCGCGGTCATGAAAGCCGCGTTCATCCGGTCCATCATAACAAGGTAGACCGGTCGCAACGAGGAAAGGGTTAGTGCAGCGGTCGCCTAGTTCTGAAGCACCTAGTGGCGAGGCTTCATTTCCATAACGAGCTCCTCTCAGCGCAAATGGCGACAGCCCCGGCGGCAATTAAAATCGTGTCAAGACACGTTGGGTTCCATCAAGCCGCAAAAACAACAACAACAACAACAACAACGGCAACGAACACTTGCTGATCTCGGGCGATATTAGCTGGCACGCCAACCCTGGGCTTTCTGTGCTCCGCTTTTCTCCAAAATAAAGCGGAACAAGGCCATTTCTAACACGGAGCGGAGGAAAAGGTGACGGCTGTTTTGCTTTTGATTTTTTTCGGTGGCAAGCGAGCTTCCGGCGTTTCAAAGCCACTGTCTGCATAAATACGAGACCCCGCGTCGCCGCCCTCTCTACTGAATATTTATGTCTAAACCCGAAGTAGGAATACTTCGCGCCATTCCGCACAAACAACATCTTTATTAGAGACTTCAAAACATCCTTTAAAGATCTCTCTGCGTTCTGTCCGAGAGGAGGCTGCCTAAGCAGGGGGAATTTTTTGGGCGATGATTGTGTTTTCACACCCATTTAAAGGCGGCCATTCTAAACTTCAGTCCTGGTGCGTTCTGAGATGCTTTTCGGCGCACCGCGGTTGTAAAGAGTGGTTGTTTGAGTTCCCGTACTTGTCCTGCTAGCCTGAAACCCGTCTTGCCGTTCTCCTCGGATCTCTCTCTCACCGACAAGGCATTTCCACCTGTAGTACTGTCACTTGTTGTATTCGCCCCATTCTCCGTAATACCTAGAGACTTGAGATGACGATTCACAAGCGATACAGATGTGCAACGCTGTGAAGCCCAGCTGCAGTGCCGGTGGAAGATACGCGAAAGCACACGTGAAACAACACTCGCGCACACACACGCACACCCCGAGGTCGACCAATTCATCTCACAGTGCGGCCCTTTGAAACACACCTGCCCGCTCGGTGAAAGAGCTGAAACTGATACCTCGACCACAGGGAGGCAGAGCGGAAGGACAGAGAGAACCGGAGAGAGGGAGGGAGGGAGAGAGAGACAGAAAAAAAAAAAAAAACGATGACAAATGCAAAACAGAGAGACGCTTCAAAACCGAGCCAGACTGCTTATAGAGGCCTTAAATCAATTTGACATGGAGGAACAAAAAAGGGCTGTGCAATGCTAATCTATCTGCCTTAATCCCATTGCTCCGAGATTCCTTCTGAAAATTTACATTCAGTGCTTAATACAAAAACAAATAAAACCTTCTTTCTTCCCACCGCTAATCAGCTTGCCCTTCGCAGTGCCCTTTCTCGAGCAGTCAAAGCTGGATGTTTGGATGAATTATCTTAAATCCAATGTTTTAGCTCTTAAACAGCGACACGCTGTCAACACAATTGACACTTTTGCTTTTCATTAAATTTATTTATTTATTTATTTTAAAGTCATTCACGTCTCGAATATTGCCAATCCAGTTTCCATACCCTGGCCACACAGCGATCATACTCTTCAGAAAGGTCTAAACAACATCAAGCAGCGCCTGTGAGAACAAAACGCATTTTCATCCTTTCGACAGAAATCCGACAATCCGGGGGCAAGCGCTCTTTTATTTATTTTCTCCCCCAACGGATTCTTTTTTTTTTCCCAAGCTGTGATATGGAAAAGAAAAGGTTAAAGCAAAAACCGGGAAAGTAAAAGGGGGGGGGGGTCCTGTTGCACAGAAACACACTGTTTCCAAACCATATGCCGATACCCTTAAGACACCATGTGCTTCGGCTTTGAAAGCTTTCGCTGCCGATTCCCTATCGGAAACTCAAACCGCTCGGCAACGATACCTCTCGGAAACACCGCAAGGAAAGAGAGGGCGGAGAAATCCATTATCGATTTGAGCTCGTTTGGGTGGAAAAAAAATGGAGAGAAAAAAAAAAAAAAAAAAAAAAAAAAAAAAAAAAAAAAAACAAAAAAAAAAAAAAAAGGTTTTTTATTTTTCCCCCTCCCCCCCCCAAAAAAAAAACAACCACAAACCAAAAACACACACCCACACCCCCACCACTAAAAAAAAAAAACAAAAAAATACAACAATTCAAAACTATCAACACCTATCCTCCCTTCCTTTCCTTTTCTCATCTTTACCAAATAAAAAAAAAAAAAAAAAAAAAAAACAAACAAAAAAAAAAACAAACCGAAACCCCCCTACCCCCCAAACCACCCCACCCCCCCCCCCCTGGAGACTCCTTCTATAAAATACGATATAAAAGGTCTTCTCGTAGAAAAAAGACAAAACAAAAAACATACCAATCCCAGTGTACACCATCACCACGGAAACCATAACGCTTTATACAAGAACGAGTGCATTAATGTAAACCTGGGATCTGAATCGAGCAAATGCACGTCAGCGGTGTAAGCGTGAGAAACATCAGTGCAAACGTATGAACCCGAGCAGTCCGGCAGTTGACGGTCCAACCGAGAGCGCGCGCTTGGAGCACTCGTCCTTCCTGTCGCCTTTCAGACCGACCGACTCACATACGGAACGCAACCACGACACGTCGCGGCGTGAAAAATAGGAAGGGTGAAAACGGGTCTTACCTTAGGCTGAGCGCGGCGAGGGAAGGCCACTTTAGGGTCAATCTGAGAAGGAAATAAAAATGTAGAATTAACAGGGTGTCGAAAACACAACCGCTTATCTGATTAGGACACTCACGAGACAAACCGTACGAGCTGGATGGGCAAAAATCTACACAGTAGTGGCGACCCAAAAAAAAACCCCCACAAGAAGAGTTTTTTTTCTCCCTTTTTATCGTCCAAAAAAAAGCGGGGCTTTTTTTTTTTCAACGGACGAACCCGGGCGTGGCCGGATGACGGAACGTGCGTTTATAGCTGCTATAACGTTGAGAGAAAATGAGAAATTGTTTCATGGACGTCCCATAACTATCATTGGATAATAAAAAAAAAATGTAAGTAAAAAATATATGATGTTCTTTGATTACTGAAACGTTTTAATCTTTGGCAAATCTCTGTAGTATAAGAGGAATAAAACACTTTGTGTACACTTTGGCTGTGTGGTTATTCAGAAACAAACTTCGCACACCATCCGATCATGATTATTTTCAGTATAACAGGCGTAATTCATGCGCAGTGTAAACATTAAGAGTTTTATTAAAGCTTTAAAAGAAGAAATAATTTAAAATAAAAGAGACGGTACACACGAAGAGGCACGAGCATGCGAAACCGTCACTAGTCTAAAGTGTTCACACATCACGATCAAAAGTATTTGTGTCAATTCAAGAAGCCCAAAAATTACAGGACAACAGATTCTTCTTTTTTTTGTTGTTTTTTTTTTGGTCCGGGGTTCATCGTCTTGTTAATTTGTGTTTTTCTCCCCGTCAAGCGCTCCCGCCGGGAGCTTTATCAATCTCGCGTTTGGAACGAATGAGAAACTATTTCATGCACCGATGTCACGCTCAGCTTTAATACGCGGCTCTTTAAAAACTTTCAGCCGATCTCATCCGAGCAGACGAAGAAAAGAAAGAAAGAAAGAAGAAGGGGGGGGGGGAAGAAAGAAAAAATAATGTAAACAGATCGAAATTGTTCTCTTGCAGAAAATTACTTGGCCGTGTTCAGCAAGGCAAACACTTTACGTCGAGGAGCATCTCGTGCTATAGAGCCGAAAACGCTCGCCCAGAGGGAGGGACGGGGGCAAGATCAGATTGGAATCATTACGGAGGCGAACGCTCATCGCGCGCGCTATATGAAAACACTGAAGCAATTACGATGAAAGCATGTCCTTCACGGACGAGGTCTGCGACATAACCTCATTTAACGCATGAAAATAACGGTATGATTAATTCTAGGGACGCCTCGATACCGAAACTGTTATCGGGTATTACCCTGATATCATCCTTAATTACTTGACATTCGCATGACCGAAAAATGTCACAAAGTGCTCACGCTGGAGACTCCTTCCTTAAACATTAAACAAACATCTCCATGGAGAAACCCACACATCGACAATCACACGGTTCATTAAACAGACGTAAAGAACGTGTAGGTTTAACGATCACACGTTAGGACGAGTCACGATGGAAAAGATTGAGCAACGACTGTTTAGGGACGTCCTTCTGGCCATGTTTATAGAAAACAGTGTGCCGTGGAGCATCGGAAAACCACCACATCGAGTCTGCTCGTGTTAATATCACAGAGCGTGATAAAAGTCTGCGCCACGGCAAAAAAACCATCGTGTGAAATCTCAGGACATCATCACGTGACACGATATTCGGCACATGAGCCGTTTATGGAAAAATGAGACGATCTGGGAAAGAGAATCTGACACAAACGCAATAGAAAAAAACCCACAAAAAAACAAGAGCTTTACATATAATCGCTAATTTACAGACAGTGAATATCAGTACAGCGCGTAGTTATGAAATGATTGTGCCAGATCGTTACCAAGATCCTCAGGAAAGTGCAGCATGATCTTTATATCTTGAAAAATCTAGAATCATATGGCCGAGCCTTAATAAAAGCTTCATCGATCGAGACGCAAGCGTTTAAGATGTTCATGCGTCTCCGCGATGACCTTTTTTCCGAGCCCTTCACCTCGAGCGTGTTTAGCGGGTTAATCGCCACGTCATGTATTTCTGGACGTCCTAACGACGTTCGTATAAACATGCCATTAAAAGAAAATTAAAAAGGCACCAGTGTTATGTGGGGTGCAACTCTATTACCCGGCTGTCTAGCGAAGAACACAGAATAGAGGAATTTATCTGGAGGATAAACGGCCACGTCCCTTACAGAAACCCCTCCCGCCACCATAATTCCTTTTGACAGAGTTATGATTGTTATCTCTGTAAATCAGGTCAATTTAGGAGATAAATTCCATAACACCTGGCTATAGTAACCTTCCTCGATTCCATGTAATGATTAGTTTTAGCGATTGGCCCCAGGCGCGAGCGATTCAACCTCAATTACCGCAAGAGAACGGCCCAATCCGAGGACACGCACACCACCACGCTTTGAATTGCAAAGCAGATTAACTCTTTTCATGAGGCATCTCTGTAAAATACAACCCCCCACACCACCACGTCCCTTCCAAGTCCGGTTCCTCTTGAGTTTTTCCCTCATCCACTGTCACCTCTGGCTTGCTCCTTAGGGATAAAACCGTACGATTAAAAAAAATCTATATCCTGAATTTATAAATTTCTATAAAGCTGCTTTAGGACAATGTCTGTTTTTAAAAGCGCTACGCGAATAAAACTGCATAACGAGGGCACCGATTCATCGCCTGATGAAAAATACTGTGTGAGATTAACATGGCAAATCAGCATTGCCAATTTAAACACACATAACTAAAGAGAACAACCACCACACACACACACACACACACCATCTGTCCAAGTTCTGACTTCATTCATCAGTAGTACACTACATGCACACGATGCCTTTAAAAAAATACGCACCGCACGAACCAATCAGAGCGCGCTTCCTATTTCGGGTCGTGCCCTTTTCGGAGTGAATGGCTCCTCTGTGCACCTCAGCGAGGAGGAAAATGCCAACAATCTGTGTCCTTTCAGTGGAGGTATTTATGTAAATGCAAGGCTGATGAGAGAATTAGCTCGCATTCATATTGAACGGCGGCACCAAAGACTCTCCGCTCCGCCACATCGGCGCCAAATAGGGAGAAACGATAAATAAAACACACACGACGTGGCCACCGGCTAATTTGCAGGACTAACGTTTGATAATGAAGCAAAATAAATGAAATTTCTTTCATTTGGTCTTTCGAATTGGGGGGGCTTGGTAAGGTTGAGCGATATAAATGTTAGGACACTGGAAATGTCATCATTTTACCTTGATGAAGAAAAGATGAAGAAGGGGGGAAAAAAAGCTACACATTTAAAATGTAACTTATCTTTAAAATAAATAAAAATCACCGCTGAAGTTTCCTTAGCTGTGATGCTAAGTGTATTTACAGTGTCATTTCAGTCACAGAGTCTTTTCCTAGTAATTAACCAACAAATCTGACTAAAAATGCGACGTCCCAGACAATTTTCCTCATTTTTGCCGTAATCCTGCATTTACGCGGTCTGTTAAATCCTTAACAGATGTGTGCTAGCTGGTGAAGCGGTTAGCTGTAACGATTAGCACGTTTACCCTTTGTATTGAACATACCCTGGTTGCCAAGCAACCACGTTTTCTTTTCACTTTGAATTTTTTTCTACAATGCTTTTCTCCCCCCCCTCCCCCTCCCCCTAACAGTATTGTGTTTGTACTTTTACAAACAACGCCAACGTTAAATATTCACAGAAGCAAGTTTGACTGTTCTCGCAATAGCTTTGTTTCGTCTCCTTCTCATTGTTCTCAACGATTTGGAGGTTATATAACCGAATCCATGTAGCGCTTCATTAGGCTTTCAAACTGCTTGGCTTGCACTTTCTAAGCAGACCTAAATAGCATGACGTATAAACAGGTATTGTGGGAAATTGAAGGGAGGAAAAAAAAGAAGAAAAAAAAAAAACAAACAAACAAAAAAAGTTCCCTCATGCCGTAACGTGAGATCATAATATTTCGGCCACATCATCCAGCACTAGATTAACTTCCCTGCTCGGCGAAAGGAGCCGGTTAATGCACCCTCTTCACGGCAGCGATCAATAACCAGCTCGTCTTAATTAAACAAAACTGAAACGGTCAGACTTATGTCGCTATCGACCCCCCCTCCCCCGAGTTTAATGTCTGATTGCAATAACGCATATAATAACCAGTTTGGCTAATTCGAATATTTTTGTTTTAAAAACAACAAGAAATCTAAACCGAATTGAATCGAAGCTGTACGTGATGTTAGCGTTGCGATTACTCCAATGAGATCCGTACACGATTTTGCGGGTGTAAACCTGTGACTCGCCTCAGAGCTCCCGTTACAGGAAATGAAATCAACACCTTCTGACCAATCGGAATTGAGCATTCGACAGCACCGTGGTATACGCGAGCCCGCGTTTAAACGACGACGAATTCAGTTGTAAGCAACTGAACCATAAACTCCCAAGTTTATGCAGGAGAGTGAAATATTCGATACAAAAATAGAATTTAACATTCAGTTAGGTACTCGAGTACCACTGGTGATGGTCAGCGATCGTAAATGATCCATGACGCCTCATAAAACTGTCATAATACCCAGTAGTCTCCATTACAAGAGCCACTAATAATCACAATAACGGTTCATAAATGATATACCGCGCAGCGCCGAATTCCCGTTATCATCACAGCTCAGAGGGAGTGATGAAACCGGCTGCAACGGGAATTTAGTGCGAGGTCAAATTAGCCGATTTCAGCGGATATCGCCGGTGCGCACCATCACCTGCGTGAGATTCGGGCGGGTAGCTCTAGGGGATGTTTTAGACCTGGAAGAAGCTTTTCCAGAAGACCCGGTGCTGGAAACACAGCCCTGTTCGGTGACTGCAGCAAACTGGTGGAAGTAAGTCATCACTTTTCTGACGCTCATATTCTGTGAAACTGTACACCTCTGCGGAGGTAAACCTGCTTTCCACAGCGAGTGTGTGTGTGTGTGTGTGTGTGTGTGTGTGTGTGCGTGCGTGTATGTGTGTGTGTGTCTGGTCTAGCACAGACCGGCAGAGAAGAAACAGAGCAGGAGAGTGTGCAGGTGTGATGAGGCCTTATGTAACCCTGTTATTCTTCTAGTTTCACAGCACAGAGCAAAAGGAACCTCAGCAGGAAAGAACCCATCCGGTCGTCCGTCAACATCGGACCAATCGACCCTTCAGTCTGTTACTCAGAACAGACGCTGGAGCCGTTTAGATCTCTCGATTTTATCCAATAGAATTCAGGCACAGATCCGAGCCATTTAAGGGAAAGTTCTGCTGTTCTGTCCATTTTTTCCCCTGCTAAAGTTTTTCTCCCGAATTCGTCACCAGCTCTAGCAACCGGGGGAGGGTGAAGGTAGCGTGTGCGTCCCCTGATGGACGTGAACCCGGTCAAATCGCATCTTTTTGACCGGTTCCTCAAGCTACATCGCGGGACGGTGCGACATGCACATAACCTCACAGAAGCCCATGGCCGATCGGACGAATGACAAAGCGATCTGTTCGACCTTGGCGATTTGTGTCACTGGTTATGATTCCTAAAACCGCCGGCCCCCTCGATTGCATCACGGCGCAGTACAGTAAGCAAGTCGTTCAGAGGCTCTTCCGGAAAAGAACTCCTCTCTTGGCGATTCTGGAAGGGGATACGTGCGCGAGGTAACTAAGTATGGCAAGAAGTAGAAGGCAAAAAACTTTTTTCCAACGCAAGACGTAGCAACAGCCTGCAAAAATCGTTGACATGTCGATCCAGACACGTCTAACGAAAAACAAAAAAGCACTTTTTTTTTCCTCCCCCGGGAGGCGAAGGGAGAAATAACACCGGCGTGGCCCATCAAGACAGGAACCACAGAGGCGCGCCTACAAACGATGGGAATGCAAAACACTCCAGATCCATATGTAAATTTAACCCCGTCGGAACAGGGCCGCGGTCGCGTTTCTGGAAGCTCACGTCAAAACGCGACGCCCTTCGCACACCTGCTGTGATTTGTTAGGATCGCTGCATGCGCTGGGGAGAACGAAACGATAAACCGCCCCGTCTCGACTTTCAGACGTGCCGGTGGCACACCGTAGTGATCGACGAGTTTCTCTCAAAACGACAGGGTCACATGATCAAAGTCACGATCTTACCACGATCTTCAAGATGTTCACTGCGTTTATTTTCTCTTCAGTTCCGGCTATTCAGCTCGACAGTCACACAAACACCACATCACACAAACCTGCAGCAGGAAGCCACCGCGCTCCCTTTCTGAGGGTGGGTCGGGACGGCCTTCAGCTCGTCCTGCAGCTCTCTTTCTGTGGCTGATCTCTCGTTCGCTCGTTTTTAGAGATTTTATATATATATATATATATATATATATACACATATATACATACAAATATACATATACATATATATATACACATATATACACACATATATACACATATATATACACATATATACATACATATATCACATACATTATATATATATACACACATATTTATATATATATATATATATATATATATATATATATATATATATATATATATATATATATATATATATATATATATATATATACACTACACATATATACATACAAATATACATATATATATATATACACATATATACACACATATATACACACATATATATACATACATATATATACATACATATATACACATACATTATATATATATATATATAACACACACACATATATACATACAATATACATATCATATATATATACACATATATACATACATATATACACATACATATATACATACATATATACACATACATTATATATATATATATATATATATATATATATATATATATATATATATATAAAAGAGAGAGAGAGAGAGAGAGAGAGATCTAATATATATATCTCGAGTGTTCTAGTTAATCTGTCCAAGCTGTCGACTCGAAACCTAAACCAGAATCACGTGGCTTCAAATCGAGCGGTTCGGTGTGTACACGTAAATAAAAGCCTGGAGGTGTGTTTGCGGACGTCGGGCCAATCGATGATCATTACACGGTATTATAAAGTTTAATACCAGAACATATTTCAAGTGCATGGACACGCTAAAAGAAACACACGAGTTTATGCACACATTATTATCTTCTAAAAGAAGAAGAAATAAAAAAAAAACAGTTCTTAATGTTTGGGACCTCAATAGAAAATGAGTCTGGCTCTACAGACGTTAAACTTTCAGCGATTTGCGTTACAGAAATACACACTGTGTGTGTGTGTGTTGTTGGGGGGGGGGGGTCTCGGGATCACACTCCACACTCCGCCTATTTATTGCTGTGCACACATTTTATTTTTGGTACAGCTGTTACTTAATCATCTCCGGCTAAAAATTCTGCAGAGATTTGCACGTTCGTTAGACTTTCCTATCTCTCTGTATATTTTATATTATTCTTATGCGTGTGGGGGGGACGGTGGATTTGGGTTCACTGAACACACCTGACTTTTGTGCCTACTTGGAAAAGCGCCACACACTCTCTCTCTGCTAATTTTATTTTATTTTTGAATCCTTTTGGAGTTGATGCTAGCAAGAGAAGCGATTATAATTAGACTTTAAAATGAAAGCATTATGGAGAGTTGATCTCAACACAGAAAAGTCAGGTGACGACTTTGGGAATTTCAAGTATTTAATAAAATGTGTGATGGATATTCGATATTTTTAGGGGTTAAAGATCAAACCCAGTCTTTTATCGTCTGCTTTAAACTCTGCGAGAACACAGACACACACACACGTATATACACACACTTAATTTTCCTAGATTGATTTGATACCATTTATGTAAGGAATAAACACACATGGGGCGTGAGCTGTAATAGGAAACTTGAGTCCTGAGTGGGAGGGGCAACACACTCTCTCCCCTGTCAATCACAGCTTCACTCGCCAATCGCGTTTGTCTGCAAGGTATGGGAAAGAGAGCAAACAGCCGCTTTTCTCCCCCCTACGAGTGCGTGACTCCGCCCTGTGACGCCGCATGAGCAGCAGTTAAACACTTCTTTAAAAGCCCTGACCTCAACCCCACCGAACACCTTTGGGATGAACTGGAACTGGAGTTCCGAGTACTCTACCCAGGATTGGTTTCCAATACATCGTGTCTTCTCAGCCAGGCCCACACTCGATGGCATACGACAAAACAGCAGCAGTGACACTATTAAACAATTCAATAAAAACAGCTATAGCGACACTACATAACTATAGTTTTAACCACTCGACACGTCCTTATCTGCTGATCCTTACGGTGCCGTGTCGTCACCCTTCATAAATCAGCGCAGCCGTTATTCATCCTGCGTTCACCGCCCCGGAGGACCTCAAGCGCTTCTTCACATTTGGCATTTCAGAGCTTTTAAACCGCCAATAACGCGGCGTGTCGAACGCATGCGGCTCGGACACCCCGCCGTCCGCTAACAGGTTTTGTTTATTTTTCCCCCCATTTCTGATTTTTTTTTTTTTTGAGAGAGTTCGAATGAATCGGCGCCCCCATGAAACACACCAGCACGGCGTCTGTCAGCTGGATGCTCCAATTATGTGAATGTCAGCTGTTAAGAAAGATTAAAAATGAACGCGACGAAACGTTCTCGTCTAATAGCACCCAGGCATGTTTTCCGCCGTGTTATAAACCTTCCGCGTTCACGTCTTGGAAAACGACGCACCGAATTCGTAGGGTGATTTCAGGACTGTATGGTGCACCGCTGGATCTCGGACAGGTTCTACGGAGGTTACTAGAGGACGATTGGGAAGGGGGGGTTCATTTTGACGAAGGTAAAGCCACATCTGTATACATAATTTTTGTTTTTACAAATTTAAAATGACAAATTCAAAACCTTTTCTCCCAAATTAAAAAAAAACAACAACGACTAATTGATATTTAACAACCCGGGTGCAAGATTAAAAGCCGAAGGTTCCAACATCCGATCACCTGTTAGTGATTAGTACCGCTCTATCACTTTAAATAAAGTTTAAATAAAGAAATACTTTTACTATCTATTATATAGGTCAAGCCCAGAGAAGTGTCACACTTTTCACACGGCAAGAGCAACGACGATTAACAGCCCAAAGAACAGCAGCGGATGAACTTCATGGTGTAAAAGTCAGGGGGACGCGTCGGTGTCTTCCGGCGCAGCATCTACGTCTAGGCGAAAGAATAGAGGACGATGACAGACAACGCATTTCTAACTCAACTAGGACGATGGTTCATAACCGTGTCGGTCTAGACGCCATGAGAAACACCGAGCTCTGACAGACAAAGCTGTTCACACACAGACTCTAAGCTAGCTGACGAGGACCCGGGTTCTTCTTGTCTCTTCAACTGCGTCTCCTCGTTTCCGTTCCGTGCTTCTTAGCTCCTCCCTCTGAGGATGAAACAGGACAAAAAAAAAAACCCCCGACAGGAACAGCCGTAGTGAGATGTTCTGGCTCACTGAAGCGTCGCTTTGAGCAAATTCATACGTCAGCGATGCGTTTCGCAGCCGTATGAAGTGTATAACAGAACCGTGTGTGTGTGTCTACGTATATACACAGAACGGCGATGAAACACAAAAGTACTCGTCATTAAATCATTTGGTTTAGTTGATGATCACGCGTGCGAGTAACAGCAAAGTGCACACATGCGAGATATCCACAGAGGATTAGACATAAGAGAGAGATGCATATATATATATATGTGTGTGTGTGTGTGTGTGTGTGTGTGTGTGTGTACATGAAGAGAGCACAGAACGCTCAAGTGAAAAACATTTTTAAATAAATAAATAAATAAATAAATAAAAGCGCCAACCTACCGTCTTTGAGTCTAATTCGTGGTGCGGCTGAGCAAGGACTTTATCTACGCTGGCTGCGTCAGCGAACGTAACGAACCCGAAGCCTCTGTGGGACAAAAACAGACACACAGCACACGACGAGACCGTGAGGAGGGGGAGAAGAAGAGACACACGTTTCATCACTGCATCATTTCGTCATTTATCATGGCGAGCAGGAGCAATATATTTGCCTTAAGGAATATTCCCTGGCAGGGTTTACATGTGAGGAAAGAACAGCGGGGGTGTTACGGTTTTAATTTTACACAGTAAGGGAATAGTCTGAGATATATATATATATATATATATATATATAAAACCAGTTTCACAGCATTAATGGACAGCTTAAAAACCTTGGTGGTGAAAATGAAGAAACGTTAAGAAGACACATCGAATCCGATATTTATTCACATAGATGTGTGTGAGAGAGAGACTTTTCAATAAAGGGACTCTTGCACTGTCAGTATTTATCCCGTTGTTGTTACATGCTGAAAGAGAGAACGGCTAAAATAAAAAAATTAAAAATAAAAGCTATTACAAATCTGCCGAGCGTAAGAGCGTGCAGTGCGGTGCTTGGATAAAACCAGATCGTTTCGTGATCCTGTAGTCGTGGTCTTCGATGCCACGTTCGACCGGGTGTTCGATCCGGTAGACGGGGTGTACGATTTACGACGGCGGCGGATTAAACACGGCCGAGGAGTTTTCGGAGCCCCTCCTCCCCCGGTGCGGAGAAATCCGAGGACTAACTTTTTGGAGACGTGACGGACAAAAATGCATCTTGATCTGAATTTGGAAAAAGTCAGCGATGAGGTAATCGTACAATGAGACACTGTGACTAACCGTGAAACTGTGACAACATAACAACCCTAGCGCGCACGCGCGCACACACACACACGTCAGCCCGCATTAGACAACAGCTTTTGCACGGCCGCTTTTTCTCTCCCCTTGATGTGACTGTCAGTGCAACACAGAGCAGGTCAGGATGCTTTAAATATAGCAGCTATCAATGCTCAGCTCTGAGGAAGCTCTGCTCGGTGGGTGCTGCGTGTGCGGAAAGGAGGACACCACACACACACACACACACACACACACACACACACACACACACACACACTACAGTTGCTATACAGTCCCAAAGTCACTGTCAGACTGCATTAGAGCAGCAGCTTTCGCGCGGTCGGCTCTCCGACTGCCAGTGAAACTCGAGGCGGGACTCCAGGGTTGCCAGATTCAGGATAATTCCTTCTTAATCTGGCACAGCGTTCACCTGCTCGGACGGACCTGATCCGGCTCGTCTCTTCATGCCCGGGTGCGTCAGTGCTGAGACGAACACTCACCGTGCCAAAATAAAATGTGCCAGACACCAGATATAATGACGGCAAAATAAAGTCGACGGGGAATTATTTCAAGAGGCGCATTTGGCTCTGTAAAGAAGCGCTGGAAAGAATTGGAAAATCATCATCATTACCTCACACCACAGACTTTACAGTAGCTTTCAAAGGCAACGTGAAACAAATTAAATTTTATAATAAAATTTATTTTTAAAAAATCAATGATCATCTTATCTCTATAAATAAAGAGGAATGTAAAATGAGATATACAGATCTCAATTTTACTCAACATGGGATCACAGCATTTAGACGGACGATAACGGGAAAATAATAATAAATACGTTTGCACGCTGACCAGTCGTGCACCTAAGCATTGTAATCGAGCCATGGTTTTCAATTTCAGGTCGTCTTTAAGAGTCGTCTTTAACATCGTCTCGGGAAATAATCTTGCGCATTATATAGAAAGATTTCTACAGCACATTTATAAGGAATCATAGAATCTTTTTTTCTCTTTAAGTCACACCAGGTGTGCATGTGTTTAATTTCACCTGGAAAAAGTTGGAGGTTTTGGTGCATCGTGCACCTTTTATTCTGCAAAAAGAAGAAAAAAAAGAAAAAAAAAATACACCACCACAAACCTGGCAACCCTTACAGGACGGTGTAAATATACTGTTATGGGGGGCTCAGCTGTGGCGTGTTGCATGTGCAGAAAGGAGGGCAGCGCGCGCGTAACACACACACACACACACACACACACACACACACCCTCTACAATGCAAGGTTGCAAGTCAATGTCAGACTGCATTAAAGTAGCAGCAGCTTCTCTCCAGCAACATGGAGCAACATGAGACTTAAAGAATAATACCTCCAGCATGGGGTCAATGCTGGCTCACGCACATGAAGAAGCAGCTTTATTTCCACTATTATTAATCATAATAATAATCATAATAAAAATAATAATCATAATAATAATGTTTACCTTGAGCGTTTGGTTGTGGGGTCTCGCATCACCATGCATTCTCTGATCTCTCCAAATTTGCTGAAATATTCTCTAAGGCTGTCTGCGGACGACCAGAGAGAGGGGAGACAGGAGGAGAGACCGGAGGAGAGACAGGAGGAGAGAGGAGAAAGCGGGTCAGTCATTCCAGCGCTGCGCGTAAAAAAGCGCCCCTCTGTGCCGTGCCGTGCGCGCGCAGGGGTCGAATAGAGGACTCCGGGATAAACAGAAAAATCTCTCTCTACCCATCTCTCTCCCTCTCCATTTATAATTTCCTGTCATATATCTGAACCCCAGGCTTTATACAGATAAAAAGGTAAAGATAAACAGGTCATGCTTTACCTGGTGAGGTCTGCCAGCTCAGGCCACCGATAAACATTTTGCTGCAAGAAGAAGAAGAAGAAAGAGAGAGAGAGAGTGAGAGAGAGTGTGAGAGAGGAGAGAGAGAGAGAGAAAGAAGTGAGTTCCAGGTGCGAGATCGGCCATGTTTCTGAGCGGGTAACGATTAGTTATTAATCAATCATTCTTAAACCAGAGAGATACAAGTTGCATTGTGGTGACACAAAATATCCAGAAACATCAAAGAAAGCAAGTAATCAAACAAAGCCGCCGTGTGTGTGTGAGTGAGTGTGTGTGTATCCGGAAGGACTAACGGGGACGCTGTCGGAGCCACTGTCTCTTTGCTTTCATTTCACTCCGACAAAAAGAAAATGTGCACACACACACATACACACACACACACACACACACACACAGCCCAGGAAAGAAAAAGGACAGAAGTCCCAGGCGCCGCGGTGAGCGGTGATCTTACCCCGGGTCATGCTGCGTGTCGCTCGGGCTTCCGGACGTGGCTTGGCTCCCGTCTCCATCCATAGCGCGCTGTCTCACACACAAAAAACTACAGGGCAGTAAAACTACGAAACGCACACACTCTCTCTCTCTCACACACACACATACACACACACATACACACACAAACACGCGCGCGCGCACACTGACTCTCTCTCACACACACACATACAGAACGGGGAGGGAGAGAGAGAGAGAGAGGGGACGAGGCGCAAAACAGAAGCGCAGGAGGAATATTACCGAAGCGGGAAGGCAAAATCGTCACACGTGGGGATCAGGCTCAGCCTCCTGCTCCCAGCCCCGCCCTCTAACGGCCAGAGAGAGGGGGCGTGGCCACTGCGCTTGACGTCAGACCGGCAACTCTCCTCCTTCTGATGAATAGGACGACGACGGCGACTCCGGAAACCACGCCCCCTGTCGGTCAACAACAACAACAACAACAACAACAAAAAACCCAGACAAACCAAAAGTTTTACTTTCTTTATGCGTTTTATTAAAAAAAAAAAATTGTTGTTCAGTATCACAGTCATGGTTTCCACTACAAATACCATTACGAACCATCAACGGTTAACAACCATTAAAACCATTACCATTATTGTTTCTTAGTGGTATCCACTAGACGCTACACAACATGCATCTAACAGAAGGTGACATTACCAGTAGGACCATTAGACTTCCAGGTAAAACCAATACAATTCCCAATAATACCATTCCTAAATTATATGGGTTCCCGTTAAAACCAATACAATTCCCAGTAAAACCATTACCATTATTGTTTCTTAGTGGTATCCACTAGACGCTACACAACATGCATCTAACAGAAGGTGACATTACCAGTAGGACCATTAGACTTCCAGGTAAAACCAATACAATTCCCAATAATACCATTCCTAAATTATATGGGTTCCCGTTAAAACCAATACAAGTCCCAGTAAAACCATTACCATTATTGCTTCTTAGTGGTATCCACTAGACGCTACACAACATGCATCTAACAGTAGGTGACACATTACCAGTAGGACCATTAAAGTTCCAGGTAAAACCAATACAATTCCCAATAATACCATTCCTAAATTATATGGGTTCCCATTAAAACCAATACAATTCCCAGTAAAACCATTACAAATTATATGAGAGTTCCCATTAAAATCAATACAATTCCCATTAAAACCATTACAAAATTATATGAGTTCCTGTTAAAACCAATACAATTCCCAATAAAACCATTACAAAATTACATGAGTTCCAAATAAAACCATTACAAAATTATATGAGAGTTCCCATTAAAACAAATACAATTCCCAATAAAACCATTACAAAATTATATGAGAGTTCCCATCAAAACAAACACAATTCACAATAAAACCACTACAAATGATATGAGAGTTCCCATTAAAACCAATACAATTTCCAATAAAACCATTAAAAATCATGAGAGTTCCCATTAAAACCATTACAAAATTATATGAAAGTTCCCATTAAAACCAATACAATTCCCAATAAAACCATTACAAATGATATGAGGGCTCCTATTGGGTTTTTTCTTCTAGCAGGAATAGAATGCTTGTGATCAGATTCCGTCTGCAGAACATGTTTAATGTTGTAATACCACCAGCACAGGCACAACCCACTCTCTCCCACACACTGCACTTTATCATCTCTACATTTCCACTGGACTCTGACTGACAGACAGACTGATAAGGGACTCCGACTTTCCGTGTACTGCATGCATCATATCCGCATACCGTGTTTATAGGTTTTGATTACTTTTACTCGCTTAAAGCACATCGGTAATCGTGCAGGGTTTTTGTTCTGTGTTCGTCCTCTACGGTTACAGCTGCTTTTCTCTACTACGTAAGAGTTCGTCGATCATTTCTGCACGGTGTCGGTACAGGACCGCCATTGTACATAGAAACTTAAACAGACTCTAACAGGAAATGTGGCGAGCACATCATCACACGCCAAACTTATAAACAAATTCAAAAAGACTGGAAGTGTCGCGGACCAACCGAGAAGTGGATGTCCGCGAACATCCACTGATGAAGACACGACCGACGTGGTGCTGGCAAACACGGTCCCCTGGGTGTGGAGACTTTTGCAAAACCCTGCACTTTGAAATTGTACATCAAAATTTGCTCTCGATTAAATATGATTCAAATCAGTACTGTAAATGCTTTATCCTGGTATCTGTAGTCTATCACGGGAACACACCCGGACAATGCATGTTTTTTGGGGCGTAGGAAGAAACCCACAAGACACTCAAACAGACGTGAAGAGAACACGCGCAGACACTGTAACCTGAGCTCAGGACTGAACCTGTGAGGTGGCAATTTTTCCTGCTGCAAATCACAGGCTTATATTAACGTCCTTGATCTAATACGCTATCGTTGGTATAGCAACGGCTCGTTCACAGGGACTTTGATCCGCATCGATCGAAGACTCGTACACAAATGAAAAAGTGTTTGTTGAGGTGGTAATATATGACATCACTACATTGTGTTTTATGTCATACGTATTTTACGTCTTGTCTCAGGGCTGTTGAACGTACTCATTTAATTTAATCTGGGGAGGGGGGGGGTTATTTATTTATTTAGTATTTATATGTTTTTCTCAGTAACAGCTTTCCGTGGCTGCGTATGAACATGCGTGCAGCACGGATCTCTTTAAGATTTCAGATTCAGAGGAACGAGGATTTTATTGGCCGCCGCCTGTGAATAGACCCGTTCAGCAGCTGTGGGCGACGCACGCCTAGTTTTCCATCACATCAGCTCGCGAGTGAGAGCTCAATTAAAGCGGGATGCTCGGTGGATTTTTAAGTCATGCTACGGTGATCGCTGTTTATTTCCTCGCTACAACCGGGGAGACAAGCGTGAGGAGGACGACGAGAGAGACAGAAAGATGTGAGCGTTGAAAATATACCTCCTAGGTGTGCTCCCAACACACCTGACGCGCCTCAGCAGCTCATTAGCACGTCCTTCAAGAGGTCCAGAGCCGTGTTTTACACTGAAGTGTGCACTACTGAGGGACTGAAGCAGCGAGACGGAGAGAGACTCCTCGAAGTAAACAGAGATTTATCAGCGCTTTGCTCGCTTGGATTCCGTGCTCGTCACCAGTGGGGTGCGAGTACAAATCCTGAGACAGCCACAGAGACACTGTTGGGTTCTTGAGCAACACCCTTAACCCTCCAATGCCCCACTATATCCTTAGATTTATCCCATTTCTAGGTTGCGCCTTAAAATATACATTTAATCTGATATATTCTGCATTTCACACGTTCACCTGTAATTTCACGTGTGTTTTTTTTTTTTTTGGACAGGGTGCCAGTCCATCGCAGGGCACAATCACACCCATTCATACACTACGGACACTTTCGACATGCCAATCAGCCTACTATGCATGTCTTTGATCTGGGGAGGAAACCGGAGTACCCGGAGGAAACCCCGCAGCACGGGGAAAACATGCAAACCGACCCTGGAGGTGTGAGGCAAACGTGCTAACCACTACACCACTTACACATTTCTTGGTTTATTATTTTTCTACTACTTTGTCAGGTTATATGCTCATAATCACAAGGTTGTGAGTTCTAGTCTCATTACTGCTGTAATAAGTCCCGTTTCCTCCCGTCTTACGTGACCTTATCTAATCTTACGACGGGACGCTACTGTATACGAACGGAAACTATCGGATTATCTCTCAATGCAGTGCAAAGTGTTTCATCTGCGTCCGACCACATGCCTTTCAATCCTTTACTGAACAACTTCAGTTCCTACAGCCGTGACACTTCGCTAACGCTCGCTCAATTCCTCCATGACTGAAGCTTAAGATCCTGCAAACAATTCTGCCTGGTCCAAAATGTCACTACCTGCATTCATTGACCCCATCTGCCACGCTCGATGCTAATCTGCAGCGCCTGCACCGTGAGGCTAGGAGCGTCGGGTTGTCATCTCAACGACCGAATATTCCAGATTTCTTTATAAAAAAATAAAATAAATAAAAATAAAAAAAAACGTCGTGTTTAGGCATTGTTTAAGGACGTTTCGACACCCAGTAACTCCACGTAGCAGAGTTGAATTTATGTAAATTGGTGTCGTGTCCCCCCCCCCCCAAAAAATACACAAGCGCAATGACAAAGGGCAATTATTGCTCCGAGGCTGCCGGCGTTCGCGCCGCAAATCAGACAAAGACTACAGCGCGGAGATCCTTGTGCTTGTGACGGCTCCTGTGTTCAGTGGATTGGAAAGAAATAAAATCTGGAACGAGATGTTTATAGAGTATCGGTGTCTGTAGCGCTCGGTGTTTACGGCTGTTTGGAATGCATCTTGGCCTTTCCACAACAGCCTCACGGTCACGACTGTGACCTCTTTTCGGAGTAAGACGTCGGCTCGCTCTTCACTGAATATTAATGCAATCAGCTCGGCCGTTAAAACAGATTACGTACGCCATTCGGAGACCGGTGCCGGGCTCATTTCCGTTTGATTTATTTATTTATTTAAAGTGAGTAAAGCAGAATCTGATCCACGTACAGGGCTTAGCAGTGATTCCCGAGAAGTCACATGTGGTTTTCTGCTGTTGTTTCCCAGCCACCTCAAGATTCGACGTGTGCGTTCGGAGATGTTTTTCTGCCCACCGCGCTTGTAGCTTGTAGAGAGCACTTTACTCAAGTTTCTTCTCGACTCAAACCAGTCTGGATATTCTACTACGAGCCCTCTTATCTACAAGGCGTCTCCACCCACGGAACTCCTGCTCACTGTTTTTGTGTTTTTTTCGCACCACTCTGCGTAACCTCCAAGAGTCTGTCGACTGTCGTGTCCGCAGTCACTGAAATCCTCAAACCAGTCCGTCCGGCATCAACATCCAAGCCACAGTCGAAATCGTACAGACGTACGTCCTGATGTCAACGTTGACTGAAACCTTTGACCACCATACGTGTTCCTGCCACGTGATTGGCTGACTGGATAATTACATGAATGTGAAGGTCTACAGGAAGTCCTGACAAAGTGGTCACTTTTCCCTGAACTGAGAAATAAACAAAAAAATAAATAAAAAAAGAAATTTTTCTTTCCTTGTTTTTTGCTGTTACAGGAACGTCAGCATGGTGTGATGCAGCCACGTCACACATCCCGAAGTATTTTTATTCCTCTTAGACCGCTGCAATTTCCCAACGACTGCAGGTTTCATTTATGAACAAACACCACATGGTACTTTTTATCCATTTGTACCAACATCAAGTTTAATTTCATTACCAGAATGTCCTCATGCCATTACCATGGAACGCTAGTCAACTATTTGGTGTTTTTGCTAATGTTATGCTTTAGAAAAAAAACAAAACTCAACCTAAAAGAGCCCTTCCAAAAAAAAGTTCCTTTTGTTTACCGAGGTTAATAGGTGTAGCGTACCGCTGAACAGCTGCATTAAACACGACCTCAACAAACAATCCTAAAAAGCATAGTAGAGCCAATGCATGGCCTGTTAGCACAGCCTACTTCATTTCGATTCTTTTTATAAAGTGCTTTTAGACCGGATTCTGTAACACCACGAGCTGTATTTCAACGCGTGACTCACAGCCGGTACAGAAAATAGGATTCTTTTCTAAGATTCATAGTAAATATGGCAGCTGGTGAGTATAAACAGCATGGCAGGACGGTTTATCACAACTGACTGCAAGACAGAATCCCCTTCTTGTTAAATACAAAGAGGAGACGCTCTATTATCGTGTGGCAGGCGCACATTTCCGAAATGTGCCTCGCAGTCGCAACGGCATCTGTGTTTGATTAATGAACGGATAAAGTATTTAAAGGAGGGTTTAATTTTTAATACCCTACATCTGTTAGACGCGCCGAACAGATCAATAAGCGAGGCGTGCGCAAACCTGAACCTATGAGCGGATTGCTCCTGCAAATGTCTTTTGTTTCTTTTAAATAAACACCCCCATAATATTGAAACAGAAAAAAAACAACACACAGCATAATAGGAACGACACGAACGACAAAACTGTCGGGATGACGCTTTAATGTATTTTCTATTACAGGCCTCATGTGGAAGATGTGCCCGTTGCCTCCATTAAAGGGTCAAGCTGATCTGGTGAGGCGCCCCGGATGCTCGCACGCTCTGCCAGCTTCAGCGAGACTCAAATTGGCCTCTCACGCAGCACTCTGATGTCAAAGTAGCTCGAGACAGAGAAAAGCGGTAATATGCGGATGTCAAAGCACAATGAATAACTCAATGTCAAGAAGCATGTGTGTGTGTGTGTGTGTTGAGTGGGCAGAGAAGTGTGTAGGCATGAAACATCATAATAGCATGGCTGTCATGTGGAAGTAAAGTTTTATTCTCTCTCCATATACATGTATAATAGCATCCACATATATATATAGAGTAGGAAACTATCTATCTGAGTGGAGTCGACCCTGTGGGTTTCCTCCGGGTTCTCCTTTCCCAAAAACAGGTGTGAGGTGTATTGACGACTCTAAATCGGTGTTGAAGTGCGTGCGCGTGGTGCTACAGCCACGCCGTTCCCAAATTTTCCCAGGATTAGTCTCCAGATCCACCGCAACCCTGATCAGGATAACGAGCGTAGCTCAAGTTCAAGTTGATTAAAAACATAGTTTGAACGACTTTCAAATGGAACAGAACACCTACAGTTTATATAAAGGATCGAGGAACACTGGTTCAGCCAATCAGAGCGTGATTTAGGGATAGTGTCACAATCGTCAGGGTGATCTTGCGTGAGGATCTTACGCTTGACAGATGTCCTTATCCAGACTGACTTACCTTTGTATTTCACTTATACAACAGAGAGTTGAGGGCCTTACTCGAGGGATTTGAACTCACAACCTTCCAATAAGAAGTCCGACGCCTGACTCCTGCACCCGCGCAAACACATGCACGCATCAGATCATGACAACGCTGGATCCTAAACGCTTGCTTTTATTTACCCGTATACCCTCGAAGACTCGATAATCGGTGCACTATAATTGGCACCAATTTAGACAGGCCCTTAGGAGTCGACCATGAAGAGGTCTTTGCAGAGGCTCATGGCTGCCTTGTGACGTCTCCAAATTGAAGTCGTTGCTATTTTTTTCCTACAGCTACACATAGGGACAGCGTTTAGCGCTAACAGATGCCTCTGACTGGCGCTGTTCTGATTGAAAGGCGAGAGAGGAACGCCATCTTTCTCATCCAGAGAGCGAGGCCACTTATAATCTCTTGGACTGTCAGACTACCAGACAGATGGCTGTGGCGTCGTCTGGATTCAAACTTGTTATCTCTTGACAGCAGGGCAAATGCCTGGGAGGGTCGTACTATCAAATGCAACTACAACCACCAGTCTGGTGTCAAATAATGAAACGTATTAAGTAAACATCATCACTAGGCACCAGAACTGTGCACAGATAAAGCCTTATACAAGGCAAAAGTAACAGAATACCTATACCTATACCCGCTAGATGTCCAAACAGCTAGTCACTGGCAGTCGTCAAATAACCTCTAAAGACCTACCTCTTCCTGAAGTACTGAAATGAGCACTTTAAATAGTATGAACTAGTATCAGGATGTATTTACTGATAAAGACTTGAAAGCACTTCTGTAAGTTGCTCTGGATAAGGGCGTCTGCCAAATGCCGTAGATGTAAATGTTTCACAAAGTAGGGTTGTTAAAGCATAGCCAGGGGGTAAGGCCAGAAAAAAACCTATATGCTTCTAATAAACAGCCATTATATCATTGTTCATATTTAAATAATAAGCCTAATATTTGGAAAAAGTTATGTACCAAGTCTGTGGAATTTTTTTTTTTAGGCTTCCTGGCTGCAAAAAATCTGAGAACCCCGATATACAGTAAAGTACATAAGAGAAGTTCCTTGAAAGAGTTCCTATGACTATCCAGGTTTGGAATACTTCCTCTTTAATCGAACTGCATAAACAGATTCACAGCATTACCAAAGACCAAGTGTGGTCCCACACCGGCAGTAAAATCTGACTTAATGATGACGAACGACGACTCTTCCTCACAGGCTCGCTGTTACACAGTAAAAACCATGGGTGAAAGGACAGATCTAATCTACGAAAGGACTCACAGCAAAACCACAAACCCAACCGAGCAGCCTGGCTCTGTTTAAATCTCATTCACAGTCCAGCAGCACCGGAAAGGAAGCGTCGCTGGCAAAAACAGTGGCGTCTCTTGGGAGCGCAGGGTTGTTGCCATGTGTAAAAATGGCAACCGTTTGAAATAAAAATAGTGCATGGAACGGGGCCAGGTCATATTTTTTGGGCGACGTTTGTCCTCTCGAAATCCAGAAACCAGAAAACACTCGTGTGAAGAAAAGGGTTCCTTCAGTGTTCTTCCTTCCTGAACATGCCTCTTTATTTTTGGTTAGGGTTGTGGTGGATCCGAAGCCCATCCCGGGAGTTCTGGGAAGACACCCTGGATGTGACACCAGTCGCCAGGCATGACGCACATTCTTTCACACCTCGAGAAGGCTGGCATGGGTTAGGGAGGTAGGTGGAAACCAGAGGACTTGGAAGAAACCCACACAAAATGATATGAAAGGGTTTCTAGAGCTTTCCTCAGTGTGTCTTGCGCTGTCCAGTAACCCATCAAGAGCAGCAGTTGGAGAAGATGAGGAAGCAGATGTTAACCTTCACCCTCCCTAACAGGTAGGAGAAAGCTAGCTGGTGGGTGGGAATTGAGAAAACGGGATACAAAATGTTCTAAGCCACAGGTACCCAATGCTGGCCCTAGAGAACGCCCGTATCCTTCATGTCTTAATGTTTTCCTTGCCAGGGTGTCGCAGCAAATCCAGAACCCACCACGAGAACACTGGGTGAGACAGAGGAATACGTTGTTGATAGGAGCACGCGCACACTTTCACACCTCCAGGCGATTCAGTCACCAAAGTTCACCTAGCGGCATGTTTTTGGGAGAAAACCGGTGGAAAACCTATGCAGACACAAGGAGAAGTGCGGACTGTGGAGCTGTGAGGCGGCAAACTCTATACGCCACTCGACCGTGCCTCCACGATAAAAGCATCTGCCAAATATAAATGTAAATGTGCATTATGTGGCCTAAGTAGCTTAGCGTGAAGGGTCCGGTGAGAGTTCCTCTGCCGTTATTCCGGTAGTGACAGTGCTTTTCTTACAGATAATGGCGCTGAGTGGGACTTCATTAATCAGCAGCGCTCTTCGCCGAGGCTCTTCATCGTCCTGAGTCCCGAATTGTTTTTCATGCTGCATGCCATTAATTAAAGTCATCAAAGCCAGCGGCAAGCAGACACGGCTGCTTTATCAGGACCACTTTGCATATATACTACCACGCAAATCGTGTTTATTAGGGACAGCGTTTCATGTCGTCATTTTCATCCTAAAAAAAATCCACCCAGACGTATACGCAATAATTCAATACAGAATAATATTGTTTATAAAGAGCCATGCCTACAGTTGTGATCATTCTTCAGTTGAAATGTGTTTAAAAGCATGGATAACCTTTCGGATGGGGGATACAGAAAACAGACAATGTGGCGCAGGTGCCGTGTTCTAAGCTTTACCTTGAGTGGCACCTAATGCACAAATGCAGCTAGTGCACTTGATGGAAAGGGAAAGAGTCCAAACGATCGATACTGCTGTACCGCCTACGGTCTGTACAGTCAATAAAACTAATAAAATACTAGCGGAGGTAGCAAAAACTATTGAAATAACACCCAATAAAAGCTATTTAAAAGTCTGATGGCACTAAAGGAAGTGGGCACTAAAGTAGTATCAGTCGTGTATGCTCGACTTCATCGTAAATAAACCACTCGAACGCTCGATTCCGATTCGTTTATACTAACGCGCTCGTTCTAATACAATATCGTTTCTGTAGTAACGGCTCGATCACAGGGACGGGTGGACGGACACGTCGAGTTTTCTGTGAGGAAACATTTGTTGCAATATTTATGGAAGGAGTATCCGGTGTCAGCGCTCCGTAATAGTCGGAGGTAAAGCTGTAGACACGTTTTCTGAAACTCAACCTTCAGGACTTTTCTGTCTTCCAGACGTGACCTTTTTCGATCATTAATGACGTCAGCGTTGTAGTCGAAATAAGAAATCGAACATTTCGAGGTGTGCTGCTTGCTATAGGGAAATAATCCAATTCTGCTGTATTTGTATAGCGCTTTTTAACTGTGACTGCGTTTTACATGGACAGCGGTAATCTAATGATTGACCTTATTCTGAATAAGACAATAATCTGATTACGGTGTTTACATGAGTCGCTTTTAGAATATTCCTTATATGTTCCTGTTTTACGTGTTACAGAACATAAATGGATTAACGTTGCACGTCATTACGTCACCGCGTCACACCGTCCCTCCAGAATTTCACGTATCGACACGGTTGGTCTTCGTTATGGTACCGTACACAGTTTCGGGTGATTTTATTTTTCATTTTACGAACGCTTCAAGTGCAGATAATTATTTGTCGTGCTGTACGTGTAAATCGACGACTGCTTGAAGCCGTGGGCTGCGTCCCAAACCGCGTACTTACCTTCTATATAGTAGATGAAATATATGTATCTCACCTACTATATAGTAGGTAAGTACGCAATTTGGGACGCAGCCGCGCTCTCTCGTTTGCTGTCGAACGGTTGAGCGCTGCCGTGTGTCTACGTGTCCTGTAGTAGAATGCGGTGAAATCTCCCACACGACGTTAATAATGTGATTATGGTGTTTACACATCGATAACGCGACTAAAACAGGAATACTCCACACGTCTTAATTTCATTTGCGTTTACTTCGAGTATGACTTTAATCAGATTAATCAATAATTTCCCTTGTATAACTGTATACAATAACGTCATTCAGTGCTAAGCGTGTGAAAAGTAACTTGAGTACGAGTATCATTAGAGCTTTAGGTTTCTTGTATTAAACTGAAGTTATCAACTGTTCAATGATGGAGATTTGAGTATAAACCGTTTAATTATTTATTTAGCGATTGCTGTCTTAAGGCTATCCAAGAAAGTGCATCCACATCCGTCACAGGTTTACCAACTGATTTTATTTACTAAAGAATGACACACATTGTACTATACTTATCTATTTATACTTGTTAACGTCGTGTAGCGTCTGCGGAACGGGTTCGTTCAGGTCGTCACTTTGTTCCGTCGCTGAAGTTAAGAAGAGAAACCGTAAAGCTTAATAACCTCGTCCGTACTGAAGCTGACGGAAAACTACACCTTACCGGAAAAATTCACAATCAACAATGACATGTTTTTATCATCATGCTTTTATCTATGTGGAGTGCTCAGGTTACAAGCCGTTACTATAGAAACTGTAACGTCCTTTCCATCCTGATGCCCTACCTCTGGACGGAGCACTCATCAACCGGAGGATACAGTCTGGAGATTGCTGAGGATGGTATCGCTTGAAGTACCATGGAAATGGGTTTGAACCTCAATTCCATGTGGATTTTCTCGCTGTGGATGCAGGGACAACGGTTGCAGCAATGGCCTTAGGACTGCAATTACCACATGCAGTTCTGCACTCAGGTCTCCTTTAGTGAACAGTGGACTAGTTCAAAAAACAGACTTCATGTAAAAACCATAATGAACGATCCGGTGTTAACCAGATGAGTACCTTCAGAATCTCTTAAGGTTTCTTCCTCAGATCATCTTAGGGAGCTTTTTCTCGCAGCGGTCGCACTCAATTGGGAAAACTTTCACACCCTTAAAATCTCCCGTGTTTATATATTACTGTAAAGCTGCTTTGAGACAGTCAGTACGTTTACGTGGACAATAATCCGATATTAACCCGATTAAGAAACTAGCATGTAAACAGCGATTACTGATGACCTTAATCCGAATAAAGTCATACTCGAAGTAAACACAAATCAAATTAAGATGTGTGGAGTATTCCGGTTTTAGTCGCGTTATCGACGTGTAAACACCTTAAATCACACTAACGTTTTCACCGCATTTTGCGACAGGACACGTGCACACACGGCAGCGCTCAACCGTTCGACGGCAAACGAGAGAGCACGGCTGCGTCCCAAACCGCATACTTACCGACTATATAGTAGGCGAGATACATGTATTTCAGCTACTATATAGAAGGTAAGTACGCGGTTTGGGACGCAGCCCACGGCTTTAAGCAGTCGTCGATTTACACGTACAGCACGACAAATAATTATCTACACTTGAAGCGTTCATGAAATGAAAAATAAAATCACCCGAAACTGTATACGGTACCATAACGAAGACCAACCGTGTCGATACGTGAAATTCTGGAGGGACGGTGTGGCGCGGTGACATAATGACGTGCAACATTAATCGATCCATGTTCTAGAACATGTAAACCGGGAACATAAAAGGAATATTCTGAAAGCGACTCATGTAAACACCGTAATCAGATTATTGTCTTATTCAGAATAAGGTCAATCATTAGATAACTGATGTCCGTGTAAAACGTAGTCACAGTTAAAAAGCGCTATACAAATACAGCAGAATTGGATTAATGGATTGGAACGAGTGTTTAAATAAAAGCCTGCGATACGCAGCGCTCACATCACTACTGTCAGAGCTGCTCTTATAGAAAACTAATCAACACCAGTTCATCGGCGCTGTGGTAGAAACGTCACCGAATCCTGTCTACAATGCGGACGCTGTGATGGTCGTATGGTTAAGACGCTGTGAATTTATTACGGTTACCGGAGAAACTAAAAAACAGCCAGTAGGCTTTGGGAAAAAAATAATAAAAGCTGCGATCAGGACAGGAACACACACACACACACACACACTCTCTTACAGCCATCCATCAGCAGTGTGAGTGTGTTGCATCAGCGTCTAAAAATAGAGTAAGCAGAGCCCATCTGTTCCTCCTATTTCAGACTGTTACGTATGAAAGAATGTTCCAGTGAGCTGAGCAATTCAGGAATCTCAAACCTGCAGTCAGCAGTGGAGGGGAAAACATCTAACACACACACACACACACACACGATCAGAAATTCCTGTTATGATGAATGATGTTCGAAAAACCTTACATCAACTCAGATTTACCACAGAGAAGTGTATGAAAGTTTGTACCCCCTCGGGACAACACAAACCTATTTAATTCCCAGCGACGAGACATTCAGTGCGTTTGGTTTCACAGTTCCTTGCTTTAATCACACACGAACGCTGGTAGAGATGGTTGTTCTAGACATTTAGTCATCATAGTTGTGACCCTAACAGAAAGTAGAAATACTGGTGCGTATAATCTAACTGCAATTTTGATTAAACCAGGAAGTCGTGTTAATACATGATAAAACAATTAAAAAAGACAAAGAAACATACAAATAGGTAAATTTAACAGAACATGGTAGACCAGAGTACCGTTCTTAAGATTAAATCAGTGATGTCATCATTAGGGGTCGAAGGAAATTCATACACTCTTGCTCTAGGATAATATTTAACCCCTTCTGTAGCCCATCCTCCCCATAGATGGGCAAAACCTCTTCTCTGGTAATCGCTCCTCACGTATGGTTGTACATTTTCCATACCATCATTCAGAAAATCCGTCAGGGATGCAAACCGTTTGGCCTCTACTGTACATTTCTAATCCGCTGCATCGTTTCCAATCTTTTACTAAGTGACATTTTTCCTCATACACCCGTATTTCATTCTTTTCATCCTGGCGTTTGTTGTACTTTTTAATATACATTGACTTACTGAAATCTTTTTTGGACTTCCAGCACCATTTTCATTACATCCTCGTGGGCTTCGTCCCACGACTAAATCACACGCAGCATTCAGGACAGGACTGTACAAGGCCAGAGACAGGATTTCCAACCCGAAGAATCCTTTAGGATATTACATGGAATGTATATACAGTTAGTGTGGGAGCGACTGTATGAGCTGAAAGAGTTGATATTTAGAACTTTATCTCGTTTCGTTTTACAGACAGCGGTCATCTGCATTCTTCAGACGTCCATCTAACGTCCTGCACCAGAGCTTATACAGGAGCACAGCGGCACCGAGATGGACACGCCGACCCCCCTCGGCTGAGAAATGGCAAGGGGCAATCATCATGTTAAAAACAGTATTGGAACACAGCCCTGTTTTTTTTCAAGGTCTTATAAATAAACTTGACATTAAGATTGCAAAAGCGTCTGCCTTATTCAGTGATAAGTAAACAGCGCCCCCTGCTGTACGCATGAACACTTTTCAGTCTTTCAGCATAATAAAATTAAAAATAAATAAATAAATGAGCGCTGAGCATAATGCGCTCGGACTGAGAATCAGTTCACATGCACATTATACTTATACTATAAATTAATTCAGTAGCAGCTCTAAGAATAGGCTTAAATCGTTTTGCTTGGTCTAATAACATTAAACAGAAATATAAAAGGAATAAAACGTGGCATGGCTCTTCAAATGATGGGGAAAAAATCTACATAAGAGGAATAGAACACCTGGGGGCACGCTTTTATAGGACAATAATCAACAACATAGTGTTGCGTTGACGTGGAGTCACAGTTACCACCTCAAAATGTATTCATTTTATGAATACGTTCATTTTTATTCCTCATATACCACAGCATTAACATCAGCCATTTCTAATTAAGAGCAGTTATTCATTCATAATTACTTCAAATGCTTTGAAACGTTGTGATCACTTGCGATCAACTCTTGGGCCCTGAAGACTTTCCTGTGTTGGAAGACAGATCTCCAACACGCTCCTTACAGAAAACCCTCACCCTATCGGACATCCGAGCGGTTACTATAGAAACAAGAACAAAAAAAAACAAACAACCTCTGCAGGACCCACTGAAGGTTTAATAAAGCGCTCCGGACCAGTATTTCTCCATCATAGATGGTTGTAGGGACCCGACACGTGTGCGATGTCGTAGCGTGACGCTGTAAATTGTGATGAAGAGGTTGTAATAAAACGTCGACGTGTCCGGAGCGTGAGCGCGTTTCATAACAGCACTTGACACACACACACCGCTTCACGTTCAGATCAATTCAACATTTTAATGGGGGACAGAAAAGTCGTGAAAACACTTCTGAATGTTTTACATGGTTGTGCAAGCTAAAAAGGACATTCTCATGCTCATCTGAAACGACCACGTACAGACGGTTTCGCAAATTCCGATCTCAGGAGGCGAGATTTCTCTCTTTACTAAGGAAAAAAGTAATAATACAAATTAAAAATAAAAAAAAAAACAATCATAATTTGCCTCAAGAATTCCAACGGCGTCGGACGAGACGACACGGAGAGGACACGAGAAGTCAGATTTTGGCAGTTGGCGTGACGTGGCACTGTGATATTTACCTGATATGACACTGGCACAGTGAGTATCCTCTTTATACACCACTCACTCACTCACATACACACACACACACACACACACTTCCCTTACAGCCATTACAGTTACAGAAATCCAGCACTTTTCATTTCACATGTAAATCAGAGAAGGCAGCACTTTGAGAATTCACTTTATATTCCTTCTGCATGAAGCACGGATGTAAGTAAATACACAATTTGTACACCATGACGCTGACGTTTTCCCCTCAAAGTTCCCAGGGACATAGAGAGAGGGTGTGTACTTAACAATAAACAATAATAAAAAAAAGTAAAGGATTTGGACATTTGAAGTAATAAAAAGTTCTGGACCACAGCATTGCCTTCATACAAAAAGTCAACAACACAGATGAAGGATACTGATCAGACATGCCGGATGCGTATCAGGTTGACGTTTTGCAACCCTTTTCGCAATCCGATCCTCTCGCGCGTTTCTAAACGAGGCATGGAGCGCGTGTCAGAAACCGGCGAGCCGATTAGAGAGTCATCTTGGTCACAGTGACGAAGTCACTTGTTTGTCAAGTAGCTCAGAATCTGTGTTTCGTAAGCGTGCTGTTAGATTAACATGAGCATCGGGTAACTCCAATTCCAGTATCTACTTATGTACGTACGTACGTCTCGACTTTGCATCGCGATCACGTCGTCTGTCCGTACGCCACGATAAAATTTAAATGATTAAAAAGCCTCAAATGTGCAAACAATACTGCATGTTACTTATAATGCCACGTCTCCTGTACCGATTTCCCATAGAGGCATTTCATGTGCACTCGTACAAGAGACTCTTTTATCCAAGACGCAGAATCCAATCCAATCCAATCCATGCACAGAACAGAACAAACAGGTTGATTAAAAGCCTAACATCACAGGGGAGGGGTGGGCAAATCTGGTCATCCTGGAACAAGCAGATATCATGTCCAGGCTATTTGTTTTTATTTTATTCATTGTTTCCCAGCAGACAAAACAGTTAACAACAAAAAAAAAACTCCTTACTGCCTTTAGCAAAACTACCCCAAAAATAGATTTGATACATAGTTATGGTTAATTATATTACGTCGGATTACGTTACATGAGCTACCGCAACGAAGTTTCCCGACAAGCGAAACATGACAAGGCAGAACACTGGAACTTTTATTCGCCTGCTGGATCAGCTAATAAAATGATCAAAAGAGCTATCAATCTGTCAATCCTTTCCGTGTTTACTTATCCACTTTTATTTTTTGCCTGCCAACTACAGCTCACCAAAAAAAACCAAAAAAACAAAAACAAACAAACAAAAAAAAAAACGACTCCATCCATTACATAGCAAACTCATCAACTAAACTCAACACGACTTTAAAACAATCTTCTGAAGATAGCCAGCTACATATAACATTCTCTAAAATGTGCATTTGCTCTCCCAATCACAGCAGTGAAAGTTAACGTCTACTCCGTGCGCATGGGAAATAAATAAAGAGAGTGTATTTAGCGTACTGCTGATTAGTTATCGGACACGGGTAAAGGAGATCGATTCGGTAAAGTGGAAAGGTCCGTGCCGAAGGCTGGATTTAGTGATTTAGACACGAGTTAATCAGACACGAGCCTGAAACGATCAAAAGGGTCATCTCGTAGAGAGCGACGTCTAAATGTGAGGGGGATTTTTTTTTCTTTTAAATAAATGTAAAGGAAAATAAATAAATCAATCTATCATCACCATCATCATCACAGCCTGGTACATTAGAAAGTAAAAGAAAACTGGACTGTTCAGCGAAAGACGAGAAATCGTGGCACTGATTTTTCAAGACACGACGCAGAGAAGGAGAGGAGATTAAAATCATCTGAATAATGAAACGGTTTGTTTGTTCAGGGACCTGGACGTCGGTTCAACACGAGGCGAGAGCAACGAGGAATACTTGCATATCTTAACGCTTTGGAGTCGAAACGCCATTGCACACTTCAGGGCAACACACACACACAGGGCTTTGAATCGGTGTACACACACTAGACTAGCTTTCATGTCCATGTTAATCCTCCGCCTCATTCATTCCTAAAGCAACTAGACATGTGTCGATGTCATACACGATAAATATTGCTTTTTTAATATAATATAAATAATATATATATATCTCTCTCTCTCTCTCAATTCACAGAAAACGCTTACCCAGTGGGCGAGCATGAGCTTCTGAACTGTCCGTGATGACAATACTGTGTTTTATTGGTTGCTGTATAAAAGAAAGTTGGCACATGCCTGGACGCAGCTGTTCGAATATCAAACTTAAACACGTATATAGTATATTTATATAGCGCAATTTCCGTATCTTTGTATAAAATAGAGCCATAAAAATGAAAAGTGCTTTGAAAATATCTTATAATGGAATTTTAATTATTCTTTTACATTTTTTTTTATTATTTAAATCCATTTTGAACAGGACTATCAGTGAATAAAAAGGTACTTTATAGTACAATTAAATTATTTATTTATTTTAAATCAAGGCAAAAGACTTTTGAGTGACGTGGTATGATTTTTAAGTCGTTTAACTGATAAAATATTGATGTGTTTATTGTACCAAGATCCCCTCACGCATCTCAGGACAAGGGTCATCGTGTTTCCTGAGGGGGGGTGGGGGGTGGCGGTGTAAACCGCATCTCGTCAGGGAAGCATGCAAACACGATCCGCTGTTTCGCTCACAGACAAATCCACCATCGTAACGATGGTTCAGAACCTCGTACGACAAGTTTACGGTCCTTATGTAAGAGAAAAACGGAACCGCAGAGAACTCCTGCAATTGCATATAACGGGGTTCACAAGAGAATGTGGCTCAGGTTAAAGCAGTAACGCGTCATCTGGCAAACATTTTCAGACAATACAATGACAGGTCTTTCAACCACTCCCTCCCCCAAAAACTTACCACGCCCACTCTGCTGGAAATGTGTCGGAGCTGAACAGCTTTTCTTTACCAAACATAGTAGCGGTTCAGCGCTCGTTTCCGGGCCAGAAAAATGTCAGCGGAAGCTTAAAAATTAACAAACGAGACAAATCCATTGCACGGCAAAGTTATTATGTTATCTTCAGAATTATACAATCGTCGAGGTTCAGGTTGCCACGTATTGCGTTTAGTATGTTACAGCGGAACCCCGATGGGGTGTTCTCTCCTCCTCTGTGCGGTTCTTTCGGCAGGAGAGAAATCATAAGCACAGCGATCGTAGCTAGTGTAGACCTACACACAACCGGCTCGTTAGTGTGCGAGCCTCAAAGTGAACTTTAGTGTGATTTGATTACAATAAGAAAGTGAATCGACTCAGGAAGTGAATCAAACATACCGGGTGGGTTTTTTTTCGTTTTGTTTAGTTTTTTCATAAACTGAGCCGGAGCTGTAATGCTGCCATGCATTCTGGAGATTTGGACTGAATGGAGGGGGAAAAAAAAAAACCCCAAAACACTGGACGTGACACAAATAACGTTTTTTTACACAGCAAGGCAGTGCAGTCCGTACAGCTTTTTTGAATGATTGTTGCAGCCCAAAAAACGATCGATTTTTATTTATTTATATTTGCAGCTTTTTTTGTGCCTTTTTTTTTTCTTCAGTGAATGACGTTTGTTGTTAAACGACGCTTGTGACCTTTATTAGATTTCAAAGCACGCGAATCTAACACGGCTTTGACTAAACACCCTGCGTACATCGTGAAGAATCACGAGCTCCTCCGAATACTGTGGCGCTCGCTCGATTCCGCGTTCGTTTCTGCGATGGCACCGTTGTGAAATCTCGGGAGCGACTCTCTGAGCTCGGGCGAATTTCCGGATTTCTACGTGCGCTTTGCCGTTTTGTGTTCTGACAAACGAATGAAAAAACAGGTTCTCAATCCATCGTGGAAACCAAACCCGAACAGGAAAATAACCCAAAAACGTCCATTTCGATTCGGTTTTAAAAAATTACAAACAAACAAACAAAAAACCCATAGTGGCTACATTTTGATCTCTGCTACCCGACATTTTAATTCTCCTGCTGGAATGGGGACACAGTAGGAGCCTTTCCGAACAGCGAGTACAGAGAAGAGTAACGCGTGCCGACACTAACCGGGATCGTTCTCCAACATACGCAACAGCGTGAAAAAGAAAGGGGAAAAATATATTCCGCTTTGTAATGGCTTTCCTGATTCTACCTGAGTAAAGAGTTAATTATTCTCGAAAGCACAACAGCCCGAAGCCATTCGAAAGCAGGAGTTAGTAACTCATGTTTCAGATTGGTGTAGTCATCCTTAAACCAGTCATGTGTACATAAAGTGCTATTACTCATGATGAGACAAACACCTTTGCTTGGTTAGAAGAAGAAGAAAAAAAAAAAGCCAGAATGCCTACAAGAAAGGTCGCTGATTTAAACCAAGCCTACGAGATGGTTATCTACTATACCCAGGCCCGATCTTTGGTCTGTGTGGCCAAGACGATTTATAAAAAAAAAAAGGAAAAAAAAAAAAAGTAATAATAATAATAATAAGTGATCACGATAACTCGGCACAGTGTACCATAGAGTTCTGAAGAAAGGCCTCGCTCATGAAACGTCACAGTAGATGGTGAGGCTTTAACACATTCTGCTGATTACAGGGTTACAGCCTTAAAACGTTAGCTCTCACGACAGACATGTGCAAAGAAGTATTAAGCTTCGGGTTATAGTCCGAACACCACGAACAGCGGATCTCGACCGAGTACAGCTTGTCCGTCCGTAACCGCTTCTCGGCGGTGCGCGTGCGAAGAAGTCTGTCATTTATAATTATTTGCTGCGAAATGTCCAGCTTGGTCAGTGCGGGACGCCGCAGAGTTTCCCCTGATCCGAACTCTTTAGTTCGTCACGGGCTTTTGATTTCTCTGTAGGCCGCTCCTTTTCCGTTTGCTTAGCGCTGACGTGTATTTCAAGTAATGTGATGGCCGAGAAACCCAACTCAAAAGAAACACCCTTCTTTACTACAAAGACATTTTGGGAATTATTAATAATAATAATAATAATAATAATAATACTGAGAGCTAAATGACTTTCTGCAGAAACCTAAAATAAAAAAAGCAGTTTTACAACAAGCCTGCTGAGCAAAATGTGATTTCAAACTAGGCTTTTGTTGTAATGCTGGATCATCAATTCAAAGAGGAGAAAAAACAAACAAAACTAATTTTAGGGCTTTTTCAAGCAGATAAAAGTTGATAAAGTTAAGACCAATCCATTTCTCTTCTTCTTCCTTAGTGAGAAGGTAACGAAGCATTCAAATTCGCCCTTATGGACTGTTTATGTGCATTGCATAAATTAAAAAACAAAACAAAAAGATTTCGACGTGTGAAGAAATCAAACGATCGTGAAGCTTGTGGTTGTATCCCGAAGTCTCCGGGGTGGTCGCGTCGCTTCCCCACGGCCGATCCACACAAAGCGTCTTGCCTCACCTCACCTACCCCCTTTAAATGGTTTTGCTTTAGTGTTTGTGCGTAGTCCGATGCCTCCGTGGAGATCACAGTAAGTCTTGCGTGTGCAGAGCAAACCCACAGAACTCCAAAGCTTCAGCATGTCCCACATTCATCACCCAACACTTGTCTCTTTATCAGTTCGATCTGGTCAGTTAGATCAGATCGTTCACATCCAGGATCAGATCTGACTGTAGCACCCAAGGTGGAGCAGATGTAGTACTGGTGCTCGGCACCTCAATGATCAGGTCCGTCCATGACCTCCTCGTAATACGTCACCCTTTTTGGATCTACAAAGAGGGAGGATGAAAGCAAGAGATTATTACAAGGCACGTCTCCAGCACATTCTGCTTTTCTCTCTCGAGCGTCAATTATACTGGTTTCTAACTACACATGCGGGTTCACAAGATGGCTGCCACCTGTATCCTGCAGTCGTTTATCCACTCGATGCTATCTTAAACCTCATCCTCGTACGCTATCCTACACGCCAACGCTAATCGATTTTCCCATTATGGTAAGCTTTTGAATTTTTAAAACGTATCGTCCCATACTCTTTTCGTAACGGTTTTCGTGACTTTTCTACATTAGTAAATACGGTTGAAGAACTCTTTATTTTTTTTATTTATTTGAGAATGGGTTCATGACGACAATCATGACGACAGCGGGAAGTCTTAAAGAGAAGTGAGCCGTGTGTAATATCGCTAAACGTTATACATTCCATTCGTCCAGATGATACACAAGCGAGTGGTGTTATATATGAACACTTACCTTGCTTGTGAAGAGTGAGAAGATATTCAAATTCTGCAAGACAAAAAATAAATAAATACGTTGCAATCTCACTCTATACCCAAAGCTTATTTTATATGTTTTATATAATTCCTGTATCATTTCAAGCAGATTTAGAGCAAGGGATTTGGGTTCACTTAATAACATGATGCAGATTTACAGGTAACCCCTACCTTTAGTGTGGTAAATGGCAGCAGCTTGCAGATCAGCCAATCCCCACTCGTGAGCTCCACCCTGCCCTTTTACAGTGTGCACCTCGGACAATCCCTCGTAGCTCCTCGTAGACTCGCCGTCCAAATCCTCATAAGAAGCGCCTGAGCTCCTGCACTCCACTTTACGCTCGTCCGGACTGGCAACATGGGAAGCAGAACACGGTTTCACGCCCACGCCGGTCCCGTATGTCCTCCTCTGCACGTCCTCTGGGAGAGAAACCACGTTCGGGGATGGCTGGATGAGGAACGGAAAGTTTCCACCCTGAAACGTGACGTCCGAGAGTTCGAACGGCGCAGGCGGACGAGAAGCGGCATCCCCATCCAGGCCTGCGTTGGGCTCGTTGATGAACGACAGGCCCCACTGGTTCTGAAAGATGTCCCCGAGAGCTTTCTGATTTGTCTGAGCAGCAGGGGGTTGCATATTTAAAGGTTTGTGCGGGTAAACAAATCTCGATTTCTGCAGCTCCGGAGCAGACGAGCAAGACGACGAGTTATCTGGAACGGACTCTACATCCTCTTCAGTCAGGTTAGAGGAGGCAGGAGACGCGAACGGCCTTTCCGCAGAGAAACACCCATTAGCATCGAGAGACACGGGGACGTTAGCGAAGCACGCAGACGAGACGGTTTTTACCGCAGACATGGGGACTTGCGAGAGCTTTTGCATCGTCTCTGTACTGGCCTGCGTTGCTTTGTTGAGGTTCTCCTTAACTTTGCTTGCGTAACTGATTTTAGGGACTATCTTGGCGCTGCTATTGTCCACCGGAAACACAGGAGGAGGCTTGAACAAAGTCCACGAGTCCTCTTTAGAGCTCACTGAGGAGACCGTTTTGGTTTTACTACCAAGACTAGTCTTTTTACCAACAAGACTAAGAGAGTTCTTGCTGTCAGAGTTTCTATGCTGCACCTCGAACACAGGGCTCGTGTCCTGAACACCCGTCTTACGAACCCCTGCGTGCACCTCTGGTTTATGGCAGGTCCTGGCGCAGTTAGTACGAGACTGCAGCACATTCCCGGACATCTCCTGGCCCGAAGATTCCGTATCCTGTTTAGGATAGATCTTCGCTGCTTTCTCCCTTTCCCGACCGGCGTTGTTCTCTGTGCCTTTCACACTGCTGCGTCTCGCTCTCCTCTTTCTAGGCGTCGTGTACCCGCTCTCCGAGCCGCTCCCGTCGTTGTCGGCGAACTTGCCAGAGTAACCGTTCGTGACGTGACCGGACGTGAGGACCACCTCTCCGTTCAGAGATAACGCCGGCACTTTTTCCCGCATGTTTTGAACCTCGTAAAGCTTTAAAACAGAGGTCTGGCGATCCCTGTGCATACTGCGAGAGAAGCCGTGGGTAGGAATCGTTTCGCCGTTGGCCTGTACAAGTCAGCGGTCAGTGAATTCCCAAGTCCGGCATCAGGAACGCCCTCCGAGTTGTCCCAAATTCACAGTCAGGGTTCAAACCAATTATATGACTTCCACCTGCAAGACAGGAACATGAGGGGGAAACGTTAGCAAAAAGGATTAACACGAGGCGCCGTGTATCTTCTGTGTCAGAGAGAAAAAAAAAAAGAAGCAAACACAGGTTGAACAGGAAACACTGGTGAACTTTGAAATCTTTCAAGGCCACCATGACTGAGCAAAACATGACTCTGTTCAACAAGAACTGAATGACTCACACCACGTAGTCTGAGCCAAAGACGAGATATATAAGCTTCCTGGAAAACCCTCAGTGGCCTCTGTGTACTAATAACCAACTAGCCCGTATGCTATTATGATCATCAATCGTAAAATCTAATTTATTACAAATCTGATCTATAAAAAAAAAAAAAAAAAAAAATTCAAGTAATTTTTTTGTTTGCGTCCAACTACTGTTAAATATATATTTCCCCTTCTTAAGGTGGGGGGGCTTATATATACAATTAGGAAAGTAAAATATAACACGGTTGACTAAGTTGATGTTTTAAACGTAAATGCAACGTTAAACTCTACTAATTAGGTAATAACACGTTCCGACTCCGGCCGTCTCCCAGACGCGCTCCTAATGGACAGGAAGTGCACTAGGTAGCGCGCGAGAGCTCCTTATGTAGACCTTGTGAAGTGCACTTAGACAAGGGCGAATTGTAGGTGTGGGACACGGACACAGCCACAGCCGTTAGGCAGGTGGTCGAGGCCCAATATGGATTGGTCTAATGAATGGTCAGAGCCTCGATTCAGCTTGGCTCGCCAAAATATTTCGCTTACGTTAACTTAAAAAATTCAACAACAACAACAAAAAGATATTTCGACACAAAAACGTCAAGCCCCCCACAGAGAGACAGGGGCATGAGACACGAAACTTCTCGGCTGTAATCTAGGACTTTTGGTTTTAACATGGCGGACGCAGGGGGGGGACTGCTCACGTCATGTTAAACTTCACACCCGTTTTCCCCGCCGAACCCCGCCTCCTGTGTAAAGACTGGCTAGTCGAAGATCACGCTCACACACCGTCAACCAATCCGTTCGGGGAACTCGTGTGCACGCGGACAATCTGGCCAATCCCAGGACAGGAGGCGGAGCTTGTCGGAAAACGGATGGAGGGAGAAAACGAACACTCGGAAAATTCCAGCAAACCCGGTATTGACGTTAGACTACCAAGAAAATATGCCTTTGTCTTTTAGAAATCCTTATCATAAATTTACGTTTACGAGGTGTGTAAACTGTCCCTCCGTGCTCCATGTAGTTAGAGTACAACTTGATTAATTCGTTGTCAGAAATATTTTTCATGCTAGCCATGCTAAGACTTAGCATGGGAACTTCTCCGTTACACAAACGGACAGCGTTACCGCTGTTGGAGAAGACAGGGAATGACATCACGTCACCCAGAACACGCTGATGCAGACTCGTCGACTGTTTTATTCACCCCGAATAGCGTGAAGCTAACTCGCTAGCCTCATGTCCGAGACCTAGCTGCTCATCTCCGCTTACCTGTTTTCTCCTTCGGCGTTTCCGGCAGCTTGAGCTCACAGTAGCGACAAACAGCATTGTTCAGAGATCTCTCGGAGTGCCGCGTGATTCCCCCCTGTCCATGGCGCTCCGGCGGTGAGGTGATGCTTGTGTGCCTGCTGCTGCTGCTCCTCCATTGAAACTGTGCCGGAGTGAACGTGGATTTGACTCGACGTGTCGCCCCCGCGCGGTCAACCTCCGCTACTGCGCGAAAAACGCTCCGCCCATATGGATCACCAAAAGGGCCATGTTCCACCACAAAACGAGCAGGTTTACACGCTTTTATTTACTACTGCGTTAAAAAAAAATAAAGAAAAGAAAGGGGGACAGTTTGGACAGTTGTTACGCCGAAATAGTTTTGGATAAAGCCGCAAAAATCATCCAAAAATACCCATGCGTTTTTTGGGGATTGTTTGCAAGCGCTGTTAAGAGTACCCGTTTGGCTTTCCATAACATGGTGAGGGTCTCTGAATATTGGTCCACATGAACTCAAAACTGACGTTTTGGAGCTTTTAGCATGAATGTGTCAGCCTTAAGGTTATTTATAAGCGAGTATGCTCCAAAACAATGGCCAAATTCGTTTTTTAAAAAAGACAAGCATTCAAAATTGACGGTCTCTCTCCAACAGATACAGATCATCAGTTTTGATGACATCATCCTGCACTACAGCGTCTCAGAGTTTCTGTCTAATCCAATGCTCTGTAGAATCCGAAATGTCCCGCCCCCAACGTTATAAACATACACAGTACTAACCGTCAAGTAAGGCTTAGCACGGGCGGTGAGGTAAGCTAAACGCTATTGGCTGTTTAAAAAAAATGGGAGGAGCCACCCGATATGTCCTGCCAGGGATTTCTGGGCGGCGTAACAGATCCTCAGGTAGGCGTGGAATATTTTGAGACTCTTCATAGGTCATGCGCAGTTTGGGAAGAAACGCCGTTTGCTGCAGATCTGTCAGTGATCACAGGTGTTTTACATTCACGCTGCTGTAAATTCACATACAGGGGGGGGAAAGTATTTGATCCCCTGCTGATTTTGAACGTTTGCCCACTAACAAAGAAATGATCAGTCTATAATTTTAATGGTAGGTTTATTTGAACAGTGAGAGACAGAATAACAACCAAAAAATCCAGAAAAACGCATGTCAAAAATGTTATAAATTGATTTGCATTTTAATGAGGGAAATATGTTTTTGACTCCTCTGCAAAATATGACTTAGTACTTGGTGGCAAAACCCTTGTTGGCAATCACAGAGATCAGACGTTTCTTGTAGTTGGCCACCAGGTTTGCACACATCTCAGGAGGGATTTTGTCCCACTCCTGTATGCAGATCTTCTCCAAGTCATTAAGGTTTCGAGGCTGACGTTTGGCAACTCGAACCTTCAGCTCCCTCCACAGATTTTCTATGGGATTAAGGTCTGGAGACTGGCTAGGCCACTCCAGGACCTTAATGTGCTTCTTCTTGAGCCACTCCTTTGTTGCCTTGGCCATGTGTTTTGGGTCATTGTCATGCTGGAATACCCGTCCACGACCCATTTTCAATGCCCTGGCTGAGGGAAGGAGGTTCTCACCCAAGATTTTACGGAACATGGCCCCGTCCATCGTCCCTTTGATGCGGTGAAGTTGTCCTGTCCCCTTAGCAGAAAAACACCCCCAAAGCATAATGTTTAAACCTTTATCTTTGACGGTGGGGATGGTGTTCTTGGGGTCATAGGCAGCATTCCTCCTCCTCCAAACACGGCGAGTTGAGTTAATGCCAAAGAGCTCCATTTTGGTCTCATCTGACCACAACACTTTCACCCAGTTGTCCTCTGAATCATTCAGATGTTCATTAGCAAACATCAGACGGGCATGTATATGTGCTTTCTTGAGCAGGGGGACCTTGCGGGCATTGCAGGATTTCAGTCCTTCACGGTGTAGTGTTTCACCAATTGTTTTCTTGGTAACTATGGTTCCAGCTGCCTTGAAATCATTGACAAGATCCTCCCGTGTAGTTCTGGGCTGATTCCTCACTGTTCTCATGATCACTGCAACTCCACGAGGTGAGACCTTGCATGGAGCCCCAGTTCTTTTGTGTTTCTTCCATTTGCAAATAATTGCACCAACTGTTGTCACCTTCTCACCAAGCTGCTTGGCAATGGGCTTGTAGCCCATTCCAGACTTGTGTAGGTCTACAGTCTTGTCCCTGACATCCTTGGAAAGCTCTTTGGTCTTGGCCATGGTGGAGAGTTTGGAATCTGATTGACTGTTTGCTTCTGTAGACAGGTGTCTTTTAGACAGGTAACAAACTGAGATTAGGAGCACTCCCTTTAAGTGTGCTCCTAATCTTAGCTCGTTACCCGTATAAAAGACACCTGGGAGCCAGAAATCTTTCTGATTGAGAGGGGTCAAATACTTATTTCCCTCATTAAAATGCAAATCAATTTATAACATTTTTGACATGCGTTTTTCTGGATTTTTTTTGTTGTTATTCAAATAAACCTACCATTAAAATTATAGACTGATCATTTCTTTGTCAGTGGGCAAACATACAAAATCAGCAGGGGATCAAATACTACTTTCCCTCACTGTACCTGTCCATGATCACAGGGGTTCATACGTGATTCACACATCTCCTCGTGCTCAAACTCTCACATCCAGATGACAATAAAATGACAGATGATATGTAGTCAGTGTATTAGGGATGTGATTATCAGGATAGATCATCTTAATAAAGTGCATGGACCTCTGCCAAAGCACATTTGCAGAACCTTTCTGATTTTGCAATTATTTAAATTGATAAAAATTGATATAAAAAAAAGACGATTTTTGCAGTATATATAAACAGCCACAGATGAAATCTCCCACAGACGTATTCAGAAACTCGGAGTGTCGGTTCATAAAGCTGTACAGCTCTGCATCCAGCATGTGGTCCGAGTCTGTTCAATACTGCACCACTAGAGGACACTTCATCCCCAAATATCATTTGCTTCAACAGAGTCAGAAGAATGTTTACGGTTACAAGCCAAATATACACTGATTATTCAATGTAATAACAGATTTATACATGTTCCAATTATAATGCTTACTGGAGCCACGTTCATCAACGTTAATCCTGAGGATTAAAACTACACCCAGATCTCAAACTAAAACGAATCCTTTGAATGAAGGTTTTCAGCAGAACGTAACGAGTCTTTACATTCCTCCTACAACCAAGAGCAAGTGTTGGACAAGTTATGACATTTTTGTAGCGGCTACGTCAAACACGCAAGCAAGTCACCGGGGCATAAATCAGCGAAAGGTTAATGGTATATGTTTGTACTGTACTGTACCAGCAGGCTTCTATAATGTTAGGACTCAAGGGCGTAACCATGGTATGAACATGGGGAGGGTCGAAGGGCCACCCCCCACACACACAACATCCAAAGTTTGATACTGAAAATTTGTATATTTAGAACATAGTTTTAGGATTATAGTTACCGTTTGAATTCACGTGATTTCTGAGTGATAGAAGCTCCCACAGCATGGGGAAATTGTAGGGGTCTGTGGACCTGTGGGCAGATGTGTACTCTGCCCCTTAACCTACCATGAAACATATAACACCAAGTAGAGGCGAGCTAAGATGTGTGCGGGCAAACCACACATGCTAACATTTAAACACGCACTCATGACTTTTAAACCAACTCTGTAAGGATGGCTACCTATGGAACTAAATTCAACACTATATATGTGTATGAAACATTAGCTATGTAAAGGGTACTGGAGTTTTCTTTTCTTAATTCTAAAGACAAACTGCCATCACTAGTTCTGAACGGAGAACTAGAACATGGCCACAACGCAGACGTTAGTTCCATATCTCTATGGAACATCTCCTAGCCTACTTAGTGGGTGTTCAAATATCAAGTTAATTGACGTTCTTAAGAACAAACTAAACCATGGTATGATGCCTTCTATACCAAGCGAAGGTCACCTACTATTTAGGTATCTAATGACTTACTGTCTGAAAAAAACCTCTTATGTTCTGCTGCACTTTTCTACGCTTAGCTGCCGTCTCCATTTCTTACAGACTGAGCTGCTCAAATATATCGATGGACTTGCGTAGAGTATGGGCGCAAACTAAGCCGTACAATGGGGGGTCACCTATTTTTCTTAACAAACGGAAATGTATTAAAAAAAATAAGGAATAAACATAAATAAACAGAATAGATGAAGAAAAGACAGATCCGTTGGCAGGGTTCATTAAAGGGGGACATGTAGAAAATATTTTGTACTGTATATTGGTGGGACAGATTGGTATTTCCTGAACATTGGGGGGCACGACACCCCCAAAGAATGCATGGTTAAGCCCATGTTAGGACTTACTCCAGGGTCAGTGGTGTACAGAAGCGAATCGAGTGCCACTATTTGCATCCGTTTTATTACTCCACCTGCATTTGTATTTTAACCTGAAGCGGGCTTGGCCTAAACTGCAAGATTAGATTAAACACGAGCTCTACTGCTATCAGAGAAACATTGGGAACAAATATCCGAGATGTAGATATGAATCACTGTCTGCGTGGTGTACGTATCCTGGCTGACAGTTCCTCGGCCTCAGTTACGTCACTCCAGTTCATGATTGAACTCAATGAGACGTGAGCTCAGGATTGTTTTATAATCCCGCTCATACAGTTATCGTTTTGTTTGGACGTGCCCATGATATTTTCTAACAAATTTAGTTGGCTCTTTTTCCCCCTCAAACAATAACAAAACAAGTAATCCAATGTAAAACACTAAGAGTGAAAAATGAGCCACTGAAACAACACTGACTAAGGTTCGTTTTGGAAAGAAATGTCCGTGATGGATGAAGACGTTCTCTGAAGGGCCTGTCATTACGCTGACAAACACCTGTAAACATCAGCAGTGCTGAGATTGACGGTCGATATCTTAACAAGCATTAATAGCATGCTGTCGATGTGAAGCCCTCGGGCCTTTTAGCTTGTAAATTTTCGCATTTTATGAACCATCCACTCCCCTCGTTGGATGGTTGATGGATTCGAAGAGATTTTATAGATGTTAGGCAAGGTATTTCTGTAATTCCCGTCACTGAACATATCTGCAATATAACACAGCAGCAGTCTGTTATATATTTGTGTAAAATTTATTCAATCACATTATCATTATATCAGTGTTGATAACTTCATGTACCTAATAACACATATTTAAAGGTTCCCAAATTTGAGGCATTCCCATGACTACAAGGCAGTGTGATGAGTGCGCGTTGATCACTTTCCTATAATGGCATGTCCTGAAGTATTGCCCTCCTCCTATACTACAGCAGTTTGCTTTCATTAAAGAATGCCACGTACTTTCTTAGCTTTCTATAGTTGCACTTAATATTGTGGAAAACAGCTTAGTTCCTGGTATGACTCATGTTGTAGAACACGGGTGTCAAACGTACGGCCCACGGGCCAAAACCGGCCCGCTAGAGGGTTCAATCCGGCCCGCAGGACGAATTTTGAAAGTGAAAAAAATATGCATAAAAGACACGAACTTGTCATTTTTAATAAAATGCTATTCCTAAATTATCCGCTAGGGGGCAAAAGACGCGGCACATCTCTGGGACTGAACAGCAGATGGCAGCAATGCGACGTCTGCTGTTTGTTATCACGGAGTAGCCTTCTCTATTTTCTACTCGTCCCCACACCCTCAATACCCAAAATGGCTGCCAAAAAGCAGAAAATTGAATACAGAGTGTAGAGTTTTCCATGAAAAATGGACTGCTTCCTATTTATTCAGAGATGAATGGGTAATAGTTTTTTTTGTTTTTTTTTTTAAATGTGCAATTTAATGTTAGTCAACAGGTTCAGTACAAAAGAGTTTGGTTTGGTGGAATCCTATTGTTCATGCAATGCCATCAATTTTAAAGTGAAATACTATATTTTTCATTTCCAAATACCTGTGAAGTTTTTTTTGCATTTGTACAAACACTGTGATCAGTTGTAATGCACATATATGTGAATGATAATCAGAAGCAAATTGCACGTTTGTCTTAAGAAATCTGAGGTTGTTCATGATATATTTTATAAAAGGATGTTTCATTAAATATAAATGTCTTTGCATGAAAACAAAGGTAAAAACATGGACTTCTTGTTATTTATAGGTGATTATACTATGATTTTACTGGCCCGGCCCACTTAACATCTAATTAGGCTGTGTGTGGCCCCTGAACTACCATTTTACCATTTGAACTAAAATGAGTTTGACACCACTGTTGTAGAAGCTATTAACAGTCGTTTCTTCCCCATCACCCCCCACCTTCACAAAATGCTGGCACTGAAGGCTCCTTCCCTAAATGTTTAAGACATTTCCATAACTATGTCATGAATTGGACAGTTTTTTGCTAAGTCGCAGCATTTATGTGGAGCGTCCACTGTGCAAGACCCTGTACACGAACTATTACTAACAAAACGATAACATCGTAGAGCAGGCACTTTAATATAAACCTGTGATTACCTCGCGTCTGCTATAAAAAAGGAAAACGAATCAACACCTTCTGACCACTTGGAATCGCGTAATAACTTTAATCAAATTTTCACGCTCATGAAAACGTAAACCAAGATCAGTCATTTTCAGTGATCTTACAGTAATTGGACCCCCGGTGTGTTCAGGGTTGACTCATCCATCAGGGTTGCTCATCACTCTCTCTTTCTCTCTCAACTGGAGAGTGAGAGACATGTTGTGTCTACTGACTCAGACTGGGTGGTTCTGTTAAACCCATACGTGAAGTGGTAGGTGTGTGTGTGTGTGTGTGTGACAATATTACATTATTACAGCATGTTGTGTCAGAAAACAAAGGCGACGTCCCACAGCTACTGAAACCAAGCAGTGTCCGGTGACAGTGATTATTTTAATTCTGTCCTTTTTAAAAAAATCCCAGTCCCTGTGTATTGTCAGTAAATTGAATAAACACGTTCAAAGAGTCTTTAGATCTCAAGCTGTAACATCCGTAAACAAGAGTCAATTCAAAGCTACCTCATTGTTAGTTTTTTTTTTTTTGTATTGGAAAAAACACCCAAGGCAACCAGTCTTTGGCAGGAGGATACGTTTTATTGAGATGTGAAAAATTCCACTCAGAAAGCCGAAAACATACATTAACATACCTCTGCGAAAGCCAAGGTTAGTAACCGGACTCTACTTACTCATTACTCTAACTACCCCTTAGGAAACGCGTATCTATAAATGTTGGCCACAAACCTCTAATAACACGCAAGTAACACCCGCTCATTATGCGGGCCTGAGCTAGAGATTTACAAATCTCAGGAAAGTGTCGTTGGACAGGTTCCCCTCGTCATGAAATGGTTATTCCTTCAAGGGCGTCGCAGGACGTTCAGTGAAGGCCTTGATTTATTCTTGGCGGCTGATAATTACTAGTGTCTTGTCATCTGTCAGAAGGAACGGACTTGGATGGTCTGAGGCACAGATTTCGTGTTCTCAGTGGGAGACAATAAAATCTGACATGGGCCACTTATAAATCATCGACTGGTCCAGGGGGATGGTCTGCGCTTTGGTGAGACAACTCGGTGCTTTGACCGCAGATTCATACCAAATGATATTCAGTACTATAATAAAACGATGGGAAAAAGCTTCTGAAACCCCAATCTTGGGCAGTAAAGTGTGTTTAAGTGCTATAGTTATGTTCTGCCGTTTTGACTGTTGACTTTACACTAATTTTTTATTTTTATTTTTTACGCACAGTATTACCATATTTGGCTTTATGAAATGCATCATTACACATGCTGTATATAGCATGTATTTTTGCACACCTGTTGAATTCTCGATTCTCGTGGACAGAAGGTGTTGATTTATTTTCTATGACAGCAGATCTGTGAGTACTGCAGCTGCAAATCACAGGTTTATACCAACTGTGCTTATTTAATACATTAAACATGTATTGAATCGTACAGCATGTGCTCCACAGGCTTACAATTAACTAGTTTTAATATGTGCTGTGATGTAATCATTGATAAGGTGAAGTTTACTGTAAGGAGATGTTTATTTAACATTTATGGAAGGACTCTCCATGAGGTAAAGCTGTAACTAAGTCGTCTGCCATGGGAAAGTCCTCAGGACTTTTCAAAAGTCTTCGAAATAAAAATGCAAACAAACAATTGAATATTGTCCCATTGAGACTTCATCGTTCTTTGAATCTCCATTGCTATATTCCTGTCCACACTGAACTTGCACGAACGCTAATCTTACGGTCCACATCAAAACCAAGAATCCCAGTGTTGGACACACAACCCCTAATGAGGGCTACTGCTAAGTAACAGTGTGTCTAGGTGAAAAGGGCTGAAACGTTCACATCGTTAGGTCTTTAACGGCTGGCGTCACTCAGCCGCAGCAGCCACCATAAAAGTAGAGAAAAGGAAGGAAGCCATGTTCAGGCACGACCTCTTATTTGGTGTCAGGACAATGGCCATGGCCTGTCCTAGCACTAACTACTGGTCTGGTCCACTTGACTGATGAGAAACACAATCAGTAGTTTGCTGAGGTTAAAAAACAAAACAAAAAAACTTGAGAGCGCACTGAACTCTAAAAACATATCCGACATAACACCTCAGAGATGACGAAAACATTCACATCAAAAGAAGTGTCTTTTGACTACTGAACTGAGAAGAATTTAGCTTGTTTTGACAAGCATCATTTTTATTTTTATTTTTAAAGAAACTACACAAACCGCGGTGTAAAATGTGGGGTTGCTCGAACAAGCAACTATTACATGTTATAACTGTAAAATATTTGCCCTCTTCTCAACCAGCTTTGAAGTCCAGGTCCTTATCTATGTTTGTCCTCAGGTGCTGTTGGGACTTGATTTATAGTAGCCTTACAAAGACACGCAAATTATACAGTTCATAAAGCCCTGCACCAGAACAGCAAGAATCGCCACTCTGGAGACTCCAAAAATCGCATCGGTGGACAAATACAAATAATGGGTCCTGACTGTTTTAACTTCCTCCATTCACACGGGGTGAATGGAGAGGAAATACACAAAATACTGGTTATCTGGTTATCTGATAAATCCACAATTTGTGATGATGGGCCACAGACAAATTTAGATGGAGTTGATGGAGCTGATGATGAATTGCCAGAAAAAAAAGAAAAATATAAAGCACTTGAATCTCATTCACGATTTCTCATGCTGAGGTTCTGGGGATCTTTTGAAACGCTTGTGTAACAGTATATGGTTTGAAAAGGTGAGGTTAATGTCAAGGTGACTGTGTTTACGGCTGAAGCATATGGTGCAAAAGTGGTAAGGAGTGCTAAAAAGTTCATTTAAAAAGACGAATAAAAAGCAAAAGTATGAGAGCAATGTAGTTGTTTAAGGTAAACAAGATCAAGATCTTTCCACCCAAGACTAAACTGCCACGTTTGAGAGTGTAGACCTTTCATAATTTCTGTTTGTGTGTGGTTTTGATGTATGTAATGTTTAACAGTTTGGAAATTATTCACTGAAAACATGTCGATTTTAGTCTGCGTCAAAGCCTTTCACTGAAAGGTTGAAAAGAAGAAAAAAAAAACAATGTTAAAATCCAAAGTGAGGTTCAGAGGAAGGTGTGTCTGTTCTGCAAACTGATGCATTTGCCTGGAGGGAACTCGTAAACACAGCGCGCCATTCCTCATGGGTGACTGTACCATGTGACTCTAGGAGAAGGTGCTTTAAAAAGCAGTCGTACCTGTTGGGAGGAAGCAGAGGAAATCATACAGTGGCACCAGCCAAAAGAGGCTCTGGACTGCACGGCAAAGCTGAAACTGCGGTACTGAACTTCACGGAGAACTGTAGAACCGAGGCGCATCTAGCAGCAATGACAAGTCGCAGCAGCTTCACTGGCTCGGAGTTCTCCGAGGAGGAGTTGGAGCTGAGTCTGGAGACTCAGATGGATGATGACACTCTTGACAGCAGCAGGAAAGGTTCCTACACGGATAGCGCAAGTCCCAGCAGCACCCTGAGCGAGGCTGAGGATGGTCGGCCAAAGAAACGCAGCAGGCCGGTGCGCTCCACGGCCCGTAGGATGGCAGCCAACGTGAGGGAGAGGAAGCGAATTCTGGATTACAACCAGGCCTTCAATGCACTGCGTGTGGCACTCCATCATGACCTGAGTGGCAAACGCCTTTCCAAGATAGCCACTTTGCAGCGTGCCATCAACCGCATCTCAGCGCTTTCTGTGTTTCTTAGTAACAATCCACCCAACGGAGCCAGCAAACCCTGCACCCACAGGGAATGCTACGGACAAACCGGACAAGTGTCCCCAACCAATGTAGAGCCCCAGGGGTACATGTCTTGGGAACAACCACTGGCGCTCCAGATGCAGAAGCACAGACTGCCTTCAGAGCAGCAAGTTTACATGGACCACTTGAGACATGCGGGTTCAACCTGTCCGCTATTGCCACACTATTCCTGCTACTCTCCCGATGTCCAGCTTTATGCGAATGGTGGATCCTGTGGCAGTCCTGCTAGTGATGACGCCAGTCCTCCTCGGTATGGGCGACTGGGTGACGGGTTGGGCTACCAGGCTGGGGTTTGGGGATCCTGTTCTCAGCGCTATGTGGATGGACACAGTGAGGCAACTCAGACTCTACCTTTCTCTTGGCACATGGGCTATCTCCCAGAGACAGGTCCTCAATACTGCTATCCAATGTTATGACATGTCTTCTGAGGGAACTGTAATACAATGTGATGGGGACACTGTGTAGGTGCAATCTCGACATCATAACCTGATCTGAGGCTCCGACACTGGACAATCACCTGCACAATGAATAAATATTTCAGACGTAATAAGACTGGAGTTTAAACCCAATGCTTTAATGAACGGATATGTGAATCATGACCCAGTATGTCACACTGCTGGCCTTACGATCTAAAACCTCAGAAATGCACAATGGATGTAGAGGTAAATAAAAGTGTTGTGAAATGCTCGGGAATCACTGACTGCATGAACGGGAAGATACTCGGTGGTGTTGTAAATATACTGATCCTTGCTTTCTAATAAAAATCATACACAATAACAAAGTGGACCAAGTTCATTCTTTGGTGTGATCTGTATGATTATAAAAGCTTTGAGTTTTATAGCGACAGCAAGAAAACGTATAAGAATCTGCTCAAAAATGCACAATGGATGCAGAGGTAAATAAAAGTGTCGTGAATTGTACCTATGCTGGTAATGCTCAGGAGTCTCTGATTGTATGAATAGGCGGATACTCCGTTAACTAATTTCTCAATAGACAAGATAGACTCTATGACTATTCAACTGCAGCAAATTATATATATATAGAGAGAGATTTTTTATATATGTATGAAATCACAATGCATATTCAATCTCTCATTTTATTTAAATTTTTTAGCTCCATGCTTCTGCATGCACTTTCTTGTCTGGTCTGTTCATGCAAATGTCTTTTCAAGAGGGATTAAAAAAACAAAACAAAAAAACTAGTCACTAGTTTGATCTACTGAGTTTGGTCTACTGCCGGGGACTTCCTCTCTCGGCGTGTTAATGAAAGCAAACAACGTTAATGTTAGACCATTAGCATTTGCCGACAGACAGATTTATGAACGCTCAGGAAGGAAGCAGAAAAATCCTCTGGCTGCCCGAGAAAACCCCTCACCTGTAGCCTCCAGCTGTGCCGAACAACACAGTCTGCTGGAGACAATATCCCAGAATGTTCCGGAAAAACAAAACGAAAAGACTTTTCACAGAGCCACGTGAAATTTTGGATCCAGTAAGTAAATGAATTAATAAATAAAATATTGGATCAGGTGTGAGGGGAGAAATTGATGAGTTGAAGTGTAGGAGGTACTGGCTTCTTTCTCAACATTATTTTTTTTCCAGCGGTTACCATGAATCATGGAAGTCCCTGACTCAACCGAAGCGTGCTGAGTGACAAATTAAGGTGACGACATGTCTTCTTTTCCTGCCCACTACTGGCTGACGGCCAGGACAGCCGTGTAAACACAATGTCTGCTGGTTGTGCTGCTCTACGAAATCCTTCACGCCCAGCAGTACATTTTTGAAAAACATTTAACGGCCATGAAATTTGTTCAGCGACCGTCCGTGTTGTGCGAGCGACTGAGAAATCAACAAAAACAAAGTAGTGTTCAAACAGCCTAATGATGGATATACGGAGTCGACTTGGACAGGGCTGCGATTCTTGTCATTTAGACTTTCTAATGCCGTGAGTCAGTAATAACGCTTACACATCAACCCCACGGCACACAACTCGGTCCGCCTGACACGCCTCCATTACGTCTTCCGTCTCCTGAGCTGCTAGAGGTATACAAGCAAGAACGTGGGTGTCATGGGAACCCGAACGGTGAACGATGACTCATTTGGGTAATCCAGTTCATTGAACATAAAACCTTGTGGATGGACACGTTTACCTTTCACAAATGTCAGGAGCAATGTCCAGACACCCCAACTCTCCCGGAAGTTCCGCAAGCCTCCCGCATTTTAATAGCGGCTCCAAATTAAAACACAATACCCCAGAAATTATATCCAGGAAATCGATTTTTTTTTGAGAGAGAGAGCGAGCGAGAGTTCGAGGGTTGTTTCTAATGGTAGACAGGCTTCTGGAGAAACCCTAACCCTAGGTCTTGGGTTGGTGCAGTAGTTTTTGCAGGTTGGGATGTCTGAATGTCGCATCGCTCCCCTGAACACTGAACAATCCATCCATCCGTTAGATCATGTACTGTATACAGAACAGTGTGTTCAGCTGCCTGAAAAAATTTAGCCAATGCCTTCACAAAGAGGTACGATTTAGCTATCACAATCCCAGATTGTTTGCTATTGTGCCACAGAGGTCTGGTTTTAAAAATGTCCATACTTTACTATAAAGTAATAAGCAAAATCTCTACCTTCCACTCATTCTCTCTCCATTTAAAATGTGAAGCTTTAGCAGATGTAACAGAGAGAACGAGACCTAATCTTGAATGAAGAACGTGAAGAAGTGCCTCGATATTCAGAAAATGAATTTAGAGGAATAGCACGTTTATTTTAGTAAAAAAATGTGGGTAGTTTTTCCCCACCTCGCAGGTAGCGAATAGTAATTAGCCATGTCTAGAAACGGGAAGAGAAACTCAATGGCAATCGAAAAAGCATTCATGCTGTAATGTCTGACCCGGGGACACTGTCTTGTGCGTCGACGTTTGCAGGCAGTTCAGTTCAGCGGGTCGCTCAATCACACACAAATCAGCGCACAGCAATAAAAATGGTGACTCCTCAGACCGAATGCAGTCAGAGGAAAAAGTAGCGCGGCGCTGTGTCATAGACGAGGTGTGAAATAAATGACATTTATAACAGAAAGGGTTAGCATTAATCATAGACAGTTCTGTCCATGCAGGAATGAACGGATGTCGAAGCGGAACGTCATGTACATGCTCAGAGGTGCGTTATATAAAACTATGAAACTCATTTAAATGTTATTGCATATATATATATATATACATACATACATACACACACACACACACACACACACACACACACTAAAATTGACTATTCAGACAACCTGATGTTTAGATCCACACTAATGTGTTATTGTGTTCTTATTTTAAGTGATGATGTGAAGATCTTTCCACACAGTTAATGCAGGAATATCTGTAAATCAAACATTAATTGTATTGATGCTATAGAGGTTTTGTTGTTCTTTATTTTGTCCTATGGGTGCACATACTTTTGTCCTGAACTGTACAAATGCTAACATCGACACAAATGCTAACAAACTTAAAACTGAACTACTGCAAAATGACCGTTTAACAACAAAAACAACAAAAAAAAATTATTATTATTATAATAATTTATTTATTATATGAAAGTTAGTGCTCTGAATATGGTTCCTTATTTTATATGATACATATATAAACATACATTTACATCTGCAGATCATTTTCTTTTAAAGAACTTACTTAAATAAACTTACCGAATGAACTTGGGAAGAAACATCTCACCCCAGTTTGACCCCGGATTTCCTCCCCCCTCTCTCTCTCACTTCAAGCCAGCAGGTGGTGGCATCACACCGCATTAAGGAGGGTCCAGGTTCAGTCACGCTATACCAATCAGAGCTCATAAAGAGCATTTATCTGAATACTAGCATCATAAACCCAATAGACACGGTGAGAAATGTCTCCTGGGTGAAACCGGATCTCAAATATCCGCTGCCCATCACGACATGGTCAAACATTCAAACCTATTACAGTCTGAAGATGAACACAGCACTGCACAAAAAGGATCTTCAAAACATTTCGGAGAGCGCTCCTTTATCTGTTGCTCATGATGTTTGCTTTTTCAGCCACAAAACTAATATAACTAACAAGTAGTGAAAATCCTCTCTCTAAATCTCTGTTGCAAACCATATCCGGTTCTTCAGCGGTTTAGGACACAGTGAGAGTCGTGGATATAAACGTGGAGTGGGCGTGGCCTAAACCAGTGGGTCTTTTGATGATGTTGTTCTTTAAATTAAATCAGAACCCTACAACGATGCTCCAAGAAACACTGGAAACCACTGGAAAAAACCCGGATGTAGAAATCTCAGTCAGCATGGGGTGTGAAGTCTACCTCTGACAGTTCCTCAGCCCACTTCATAACTGGTCTCTGGTTATTATTGTTGTTGGTATCTGCCCTTGATATTTTCTAATGAACTTAGTTGTCCTATTTCCTAAAATATAAAACACACTAGCAGCCTAATTTAAACCACCACAGTTACTAATTAATGAGTGATGTAAATTCCTCATTGAGCATGCACTCTACATCCATAATATTACTGCAGGAAGAACGATTGTTGTTTTTTTGGTTGTTTTTTTTTTGCCTATATCTATGATGTCCTCGTTTGTTCCCATTCCTCGTCTGACGTATAGCAGAATTTCAAGAGAATTGGACATGGGCTGCTGTTCTTCCTGCTGCTCCTGTGGATGTGCAGAAGTGACAAATTACCCTGTTCCTGTTGAGATATGGAACCCCTGCAGTGCTCAGCTCTGCCATTAGTTGCCTTCTCCTGCCTTCTCCACGCAGCAGGGGGGTCATCATCCAGGCAGCAGCCTCACACATCAACATCCAGGCCTCTGACAGAAAGCACTGCATCAACATGTAGGGAGGTTGGCTGCAAACGTTTTCACAGATTAGGGATCAAATCTTGATAGCATGGACATCATAAATAAGGCTAAAGCACACACACTACTGTTCACCACTGAGATCCAGGCAACTCCATGTTAAAGTGGGCTCTTTTATGATTACTAGTGTTTATTAAGAAACGCACGGTCTCTAATCAATTTCCTTTAGCACGGTGTGTTTCTCTTTCACGCCTACGGTGGCCTTCGGTGAGCGTGGGACTTGGTTTTTACTCTCATTCAGGTGGGAGCATGAGGTCAGATATAAAGAAAGTCCATGTTCATTGGAGGAGCGTATTGGATGTTGCAGTGTGCAGTGCACCTGCTTTTCTTTTTGCTTGCCAGTAAAGCTCACAAGGCATCTGGATGAGACTAGAGGCGTGCTTCGGCACTGGGACCCTTTGGGACATAAACAAACAAAAAATGTTTGAGTGGGACTTTCATGAGGGTGTATAGACAGAATGCCATTTATAAAGATATAAAGTAAATGGTGCATTTATATAGCGCTTTTATCCAAAGCACTTTACACTGTGTCTCATTCACCCATTCACACACACACACACACTCCAATGTTAGCAGAGCTGCCATGCAAGATCGGGAGCATCTTGGGGTTCAGTGTCTTGCCCAAGGACACTTCTGCATGTGGAGTCATGTGGGCCAGGAATCAAACTGCCAACCTTACGATTAGCGGACAACCCGCTCTACCACCTGCGGCTGTGGCTCACCGGGAGAAAGATGGACCACGATCATTAACGCAAGTAAATCTAACAGTGCAAGATACGTTTACAGTTCATTCATTTGCTCATCCTGAGTTTCATTTAGTCTGCTTGGTTGTTTACATTTTCAGAAAGAGAACCAACTAATTTCGTTGGGAAACGTTGTGCGCGAATACAAACAAAAACACCCGTCTGCGCGAGATTAAAATAACCTGTACATCTTTCACTGAAACAAATTATGAACTGGAGTAATGTAGCTGAAGTCGAGGAACTGTCAGGGCCAGAAGTAACACTCCATACTGCCATTTCTACCAGAAGTGTGGTAGACCCACTTTGGGATTAAACCCGAACATGAACGCAGACTGTGAATCTATAATACAGGTCTTTTTTTTTTTTTAATCAGTGCTGACGTTACTAATTCATTTAGGTATCAGAAACTAGAACCTACATTAGAAAACATTGTACGCAGAGATAACCGACGCACACATAGATCTATTGTCCAGTAAGCAATAAGAGTCCTTGATTTCTCAAAAAAAAGTACTCTTATTTTTTTCTGGTCAGTTCCTCGATACTTTATTATTGAGAGCTTCTGAAGGACAGCCGTTCTCTTCTTTCTCACACTTGGATTAGTTTCTCATCTCTGCCTTTGTCTTTGCTTCATCCCTGCTGTCTACCGAGGTAGCCTTGAACAAAATAAAACCCATTCGGAGTAGGGATGGTATCTGAAGTGTCCACAGCATACAGCATGGTGTACATCATTGAAGCAAGTACATCCTAGTGAGAACACACAACAGCTTGACATCTACGCTTAATATACCACTAGATCGTTGTTCGGTTTGTGTGCCTGCATTTGTTAACGCGTTTACTTCCGAATTAGGACTAAACGCTTCATTTACATTAAGTCTCTCACACTTGTCTGAGAACGATTTATGGGGCAAAGCTACAAATATTTCATCATTGCCTACGGCGAGAGTCATAAATTTCATTTAGCACAATAAGACTGTAATGCCTTGGTGGTGTTAGGATTCATTTCTCAGTACTACGAACAATTGCAGAGAGATATGACTGTGTGTTTTCGGCATGTTTGTCAAGATTGATGTAAGACGCCTAGGACGCCAACCCCCCCCCGCACATGTATTCACCCCTCTTTAACGTGTCCACGTTTTGTAGTGTTAAAACGCAGAACTGAAATGGGCTCCATTAAGATTATTGGTCATGATTCGAAACAAAACAGCCCATAATATTAAAGTGAGAGGAAATCGATATAGTTTGCATAACTGCATACAAATAATAAAAAGTGTAAACGTTAGTTCTATTGTAGCCGGTTGCCAACAACTAGCATCGTGAACACCATGGAGCTGGAGAAACAAATCCAGAACAGAAAGTTCTGGAAAAGTATCAAATCAATCAACCAAAATTTTAACATCCATGGAGCATCATTACATCCATTATGGAAAAAATAGAATGAATACGCACAAAAGCTAGTGATCGGGTAAAGAGGACCACCATGGCCTGGACCCTCCATAAAGTTGAGGTTCATGGAACAGTGGCAAGAAAACACAAAAAATAAAAATAAAAAGCTGTATGAAATCCTGTATCCTGTGATGTAGCAAATGTGGTTCTCTGAGCTTTTAGCCTTGGTATAAAAGTACTACGTTTGGTGGAAACCAAACATTGCCGTTCACACTGAGAACACGAACCTTACTGTGAAGCATGCAAGCATTCCTCTCAAATCTGAAAAGTAATTTGCCGTTCACCAGTGGTCTCCATCCACTGTGTGAAGAAGAATGGTTATGTGGAAAGATGATAAAGACATATAGTTGAGTCCATAAGTATTTGGAGAGTATCAACTTTCGAAAGCATGACTGTTTTGTTGCAGCACGACATTAAATCTATAGGCCATCAAAGCTCAGTGACACGGAGGAATAAATTAGCGTTATTAGGATGCACAGACTGCTTCATGCTGACGACACTGTACTCTGTAAAGCATTAACTATTCCATACATTAATATGTATATTAAATCCTTAGCTATAACCAGTTGTTTTTTTAAATTATTATTATTATTATTATTATTATTATTATTATTATTATTATTATTATCATAATTATTAAAATGAGTGAATAATAACACAATCCAACGAACTCGTCACATCTCCAAACTCGTATATAAATGGAGGAGAGCAGAGGATGAAGTTATATGCAGTGGTTAAACTGTGCTGTGTTGGGCATAGTTATATAGTTCTTCAGCTCTGCAAGAATAACCTCAGTTAGCTTGGGAAATTAAATCGGGTGGAACGTCAATAAATTGTTGTGGAAAACCCATTCCTCAAGGAGAAGGAAACAAATCTTACCATGACAGCCATCAAAAACCTCAATATACAAAAAAAAAAAACGCTAACGCTCACATTAACCAGGTATTTACACTACTAATCTCCTTGTGTCTCCCACTAATTATAGAATTATTAACGTGACATTGCGACATTAAACTTATAAATATATGCCATCTCAAAGTGTGATCCTTTAACCTTAAAAATGATTAAATAAATGCTAAATAATGACAAAAATGCAATTCTCTGGTGCTTTGCACGGTATCCACTCAGAAACGATTTATTGCCTCGAAAAATAAGCTTTTCAAACGTTTTCATTCGTCACCAAAGAGCACAGGGTTAAAAAAAAATATGATCCTGTGTCTATTTGTCTTTCTGATCATTTTCTCAGATGTCTAGTCATTTATAAAGTGAGAATTGTCCGTTAAAACCCCAAAATGAAATGGAACATGGTTCCACTCATGCCATTCTGAATAACAGGCTACAATTATCGTATATTAAAAGTACCATATTGTCCCTGAGTGAAAAATTACAAGCTGCTAGCTGAGAGCTATTACGTTTATGCTGATGATATACAATTATGCTTATTGCTTCATCCAGATTGAGCGGCACAGTAGAAGAGAAAGCTGCGTCAAAGACATAAAAGCTTGGATTAATAGGAACGTTGTTCTTAATTCTGAGAAATGTGAAATACTGGTTTCAGGCACCAATTCCGCCTGAATCTGCATGTCTGGAGATTTCGACTTTCTGAGACGCGCTGCTACGGTTACGGACATTGGTTCGATCAGGAGAAGCCGCCATTTTTGTTTGAGAGCACCGAGTGACGTCAAGTGTTTTCTGGCTTGGGGTACAAGAACAAAACAAACAAACCAACACAAAGGCAGTGCTCGTGAATAAACTAATCTGGTTAGCCAGAAAACATGTGTAGATTGAAAACATTTCATATTTATTCAATATTCCAACGTTGCCTTTAACTGAAAATAATATCTTTCGTCAGTACGCAACGTGACGTCCCACTTTAATTGTACAGTCGAGTCGCATCAGCACAAATTTTCTTGATGTTCTGCCTCCAAGGCTATAGCGAAGGTGAACAACCTCATCACCAAATGTCTACTGATGATAATAAACCGTATCTAGAGATCAAGCTAGCTCAGTTAGTTAGCCGATACATGCTAGGACTGGTGAGGACTTACGGTTACTTATGGCGTCATGTGTTATACAGTGGCATTAAAGAACCAAGTTAAGATGGAAAATGCTTCCATTCTACATTAATCGTGTGTTCGGTTTGGAATGAAGCTGTAAGAGAAGAAAATCTCAGAATTAGCATTGACCATGTGATAGACACTTGCCACTGTGGCATAAAATACTGGCTCCAGAAAAACACTAACAAAAGGAAAGGGGATGTGGAGGGTTCAGGATATTTTGCAAATATGCATGCTCACAGAATCTGTATTTCTGGATGACGGTAATAGTTTAGGCTTTTCTTGGTAATATTTTCCTTACAGGGAAAGAAAAAAAAACCCATCAAAACAAAACAAACAAGTTTTGGGTTATACTATAGAGTTATACTGATCTAGCATGCTAGAAATAGTTATGAATCAATGGCTGTGTATAATATCCTTTCTTGAGGGCTCACCGTCTCCCACTGAGGACAGATTTTAATACAGAAGCCAGACAGCGAATCTAGACCGTGTGTAATTAATACCTGAGACAAAAAGGCCTCCGGATAAGGGACTGAGCATCCCGGCGACGCTCCACCTGCAGAGACGCACGTCGTGGTATTCAGAAGACACTTAGTGGTCTAATTACAGATAAGAAACATTCATTAACGCAACAAATCCCTGCCATACGAGTCTGTATTGGCCAATTCTGAGCCACTCACTCTTCTCTGGGGCCAGCAAATTGGTCTGCTCTCAGAAGTGCTATCTAAATGCAAACACCAAGCAGCCCTTCAGAATATTAAACAGCCGTCTTGGGTATTTGCTAAGCGAACAATGTAATTTAGCGGGTATTTTTATATGTCCTGAGATTAATTATGCCAATCCTCATTCTCCACGTGGCTTTGGCTTTAATGCATTGAATATCACTGGGAGATTGCTATATAAAAACGGTCTGTAAGAAGTGGCCAGGTTGACCTTTCTGTGCTTTCAGCTATTCGCCAGATCGGTCTCATACCACTGCACCGCACAATAACTCATTAATCTACATATGGAGTCATGCATCGCTTTATTGGCTCTGCTTACATGGCCCATGACCAACAAAGGTATATCCAAGGTCACCATGGCTGTAAAAAAAACTAAACAAAACACAACAATGGACTCTTGGCCTTTCAAAAACCTCAGTGCTACAGAGAATCATTTGCTCTATTGTGAGTCTAGAAAGTAAAAATTGACCGAGCTCTAAAGGTGGGAGGGGAATACTCTGTCTCCTCTGTCAATCACAGTGACTGGCTAGTCTATTAGAGAACTAGCCAAGACTAATTTGGGGAGAAAATGGCAGGGAGAGGCAGCAATTTCAGCTCCAAAACACAACTTTCAACCCTTCCAAAACTTATGCTAAACTCAAAAATATAACCTTCCCTCATAAGTAAGGAATAGGAAATGTTCTAGGAAAATAATCAAAAACGATGGGGTGGTGTCATGCACCCTGTTTAGTTACGACACAAAGTACACTTACTGTATCCACCTCACAACTCTGATTATTTTCCAATAAGTCCTGAAGTGTTTTATCAAGATGACATTATATACGTTTATCGTTCTGTTTAGTTTTGTGGATCTGCGAATCGATTTCCTCTTTTTCCTCTCTCACTCTCTCGACTTTACCGCAAGTAAGCTATGACATACCCTTTTAATAAAATGTATGCTCCATCACTGCTTTCTAATACATTTATTCCACGCTTATGAACGTGATTTAATGGACCTATGTAAGTGCCCTTCAAATGACGTGTTGAGGTTATTTTTGTATGCATTTTACCTTCGGAGAAGAGTCCTCAGAACAGAAAACTGAGAGCAAAACAAGAAGAAGAAAAAAAAAACGAACAGTAGCTTTAGTAGCATAGTAGCTCCGGGAATTAATAGCTCCTCACCATTTTAAAGTATGTTTTACTATACGATGTATACTCATTTAAAAAAGTTATTTTCGTGGCCTCTCCAAGTCTAATCGTCAAGTCTAATCTATCTGATCTACTCAGAATTAGATTAGACATCAACACGTCATTTTAAAGGAAAAAATATGGGCTTTTTTTTTTCGTGGTGTAACTATTCCTATTCTCATTTGCCTACAGCTTCTCAATTTTTTCAGCGATTTTTTTTTTGCTCCGTCAAATAGTTTGCAAAAAAAAACCAAAATGCTGACCTTTCTATGCTTTTAAGAGAACAAGACGTGAGTGAATTCGCCTGCTTTCTACATGCCTGGCTTTTACACAGCTCCCTAATAACCTTGTTTATTAAGGGGTATATTTGATTTTCTGCAATGGAAAAGGTTTTGTTGCGGTTCTGTCGGCAGTCAGATAGATTGGAATAGAATTTTCCTACGGGAGAAAAGGGAAGGAATAAAATAACCGTTAAGTAAGCTTTGCGCATGACTAGTCACGTAGCACTTTCGCACTTCAGCTGTTTACCGTAGCGTAGTTTTACGATATTAATGCCCAGACAGTTGCACAGGAAAATTAAATTGAGGAAAAAAAGCCGGGTTTCTTTTTCGAAGGCAGTACAACTGAAAGCCTAAGAGCAATTGATATCCTGGAGAAAGCACTGGGCTGGCAGAATTTCTCTAACCGAGTTAACGTCAAAAAAGACTGATTACTTCAGGTGGTTTCAGAAGACCACAATCTCCTGAAAGCCAAGCGCAAAATATGAATTAACTTACACGGACGGGGGGAACTCGAGTTCTGTTATACAGTGAATATTTAAATGTTTTTATAGACTATGGAATCTTTAAAAGAACAGACGAGCAAAAAATAGATGTGCTACATTTTCCCCCCTTATCCAAATGTTTTGCACTGAAGCTACGATGCTCACATAGCTAACAAGTAACGGAGAAATATCTCACTCCACCTCCCCCATAAATACATGCCCAAATCTTTATATTCTTGTTACATAAGTAATAAATAAAAATTATATTCACAACTGTTACAAAATGCAGACACTGGAGACTCATTCCATGAATGCGAAATAAAAGTCTAAAATAACTGAGCTTTTTAATCCATATTAAAAAGTAGCACTCTCGTGCCACAGCTCGCATGGTGACAAGTAGCATGTTCTTGTATTTGTTTTCATTAAAGTCTTGGTTCAATTCTTTTATTCAAACTCTGGAGTTTAGCTTTAAAATACACAACATGGGAGTCATTAATTGACAATTTTTTTTAGATTGAGGTTGACACATAACCGTACCGTTTGTATTATATGTATTTGTTTTATTATAGCTGGACGTTTATATATCTGTTGTATAAACGTGCGTATGAATGGAAAAGCAAAAAATAAATAAATAAATAAAAAATGGACTCGAGATAGAGTGAGTAGCCTTGATGTACTTTAACAATTGGAAATGTAACAGCTTTGGATTGCCTCTGCGTCTCATCTCCTTACTTTACATTTCTACTCTGGCTTATTTCTGCTCTAAACTGTTTGTGCTGCTGAAGCAATTTACTTTGGCTGATTGATGGTGCCGAGATGCCGTACGCTCATCCTGCTCTGCGAGCTCGCACAATGCGGTTAAAGAGAAAAGTGACTCTGCTATCTGAATGCAGGCCGAGCCATGAGACGGATGACGTGTCTGGACTATGCAATTTATTTCTCCCTTTATACTAATCTGCACCGTGTTATTATATAGCACCATGGGTTACATTCTTTGCCCGAAGTCTGGAGCAACGAAATTTAAAGACACATTTACCCTTTTAGGCACAGATCCAAAAGTTCAGCTTATTTCCTCTTAAATATGTTCATAAAGTGCATGGATTTCTATTTAAGCTCCAGCACACAAGAATGATAGCTTTTACCTTCACTGGTCAGAAATGGGATTTTTGGGGTACTTTACTGTGACTCCATAAATCACTAGAGAAGCAAATCAATAGGCCAAGGATGACTTTCAACATGATGCTACCGCCACCAAGCTTCACTGTAGAGACGGCGATGAGCACTGCTGGATTCAGTTTTGGGCTCATCAAACTAGAGCACCATCATGTCTTTTGGCAAACTCCAAACAGAATTTCATGAGACATCTCTTCCACAAAGTCCAGGTTTGTGAAGTGTCCAAGCTATGGTTGTCATATGAACTTCTCCCAGCTGAGCTGTGTATCTCTCCAGCTCCTTCAGAGTTACCCTTGGGCTCTTGGTTGTTTCTCTAACACACTATTTCTGGTGGACTCTCCTCTAGGCAGTTATATAATTTCCATTTTTTAATGAATGGATTTACTACGGCTATAACCATACCGTGCTTGATACTTTTCCAGAACTTTGTCCTGGACTAATTTTGATAACTCATTGTTCTTCACAATGCTGTTGGTTTGGCGTTGATCTCTAAAAAACTCTGGGGTCTTCCAGGAACAGATGAATTTATACTGAGATCTAGTGACACTGACTGCACACTAATTAGGTCACTTTTGATGACAACTGGTTTTTATTTGCAAGTAATTTTGCTAACTGTATTGACTCCTCCCCCTTCAATTTCATGACCTAAAATCCCAATTAAGTCCATTTCAATTTGTAAAAATACAAAAGTTCAAGAGGAGAGAATATTTATGAAATCAACTGTAGAATGGCAGCAGGTTTCGTTCCATTCTGGCATGAGTGAAAGACAAAAATAAAGCCGTTCAAAACGGCTGGTTTATCTTAACAAACCGGTGTAACAGTCGATTTCAAGCGTCCTATTTTAAGTCACACTGCTCGACTACTTAATGACATATTTAATATAAAGCGCCACAAGATTCAGCAACGATATCTGTGCATATGTAGCAGATGTGAAAGTGCACAGCTGTCTCACGCCTTCCATTGTGCTTATACGCCGAGCATGACGCATGGGTTCCTTCATTACGGTGCTCGGCTGACAGAGCGGCGCTGTTAATTGGAACAGTGGGGCGATATTTGAATTGTTAAGGCAAGACAGCATGCCACCTCGAAGGACGATTAGCCTCAAACGCTAATCTCAATGACTGTTGGGGAGAAAAATGGCTCCAATTATGAACATTAGGTCAGTGAGAACATGTTTTTACTGTGTCTCAAATTCTGACAGTGGTTAAAATGAAGAGATTCAACTACTACAACGTTATGGTTAAAAATCCAATCACTGTTTCACTCCATTTTCCTGACAAATCACTTCCTGTAAACAAAAGACAAGTTCATAAACGGCATCAATTTCCACACTCTGTAATGAGGCGTGTAATGCAAACGCCACTAATGAGAAACTTTGGCCCTAAGTGAGAGATAATACAGATACTTGCAATTAAATCACTAAAACAAGAGCCATTTCAGATCTAATTAGCGATGAGAACCAGGAAATTAGAGGTTACAAATACGGTCTCACATAAATCAGAGCCTAAAATCTAATAAAGCCAATGGAGCAGATGTCGCATTGAATATGTCACCTAGAGTGTTATCGAATTGTGATCACCTCACTAGATACTAAACCCAGCCTGGACTCATATATATTAAAAAAAAAAAAAAAAAAAAACCCACAAACCGCATACACACAAAATAAAATTAAAACTGTACCATTCCTGGTCACTGTACGTCAAGCATACATCTTTATTGTACATTTCCTGTGCATCTTTAATGTACAATAAATGCGACATTTTTATTTCTTCTCCGGGGTCTTCGGTTTGCTCCTACCTCCCCACAACACGCCTTTATTTAGGTATTGAATGTGTGTGTGTTTGTGCACGGTTCCCTGTGAAGGATGGCATCCCATCCTCGAAGTATTCCCGCCTCCACCGTTCCCGTGATAGACTCCAGTTCCACTGCAACTCCGACCAGGATAAAGTGGCTGCTGAAGAACCAATCAATGACATACTAGTGGACAGAACATCTGGGAAACCTAGCACACTAATGTCCTGTTGCGATTTCATTACATTTTTCATACTGCATTCACAAAAATGTCTTTGTCCTAAAAACTTTTTTTTATAAAAACTTTTGCACCTGACTACACTGGCAACGTTTTTTTCAAAATTAAAAGCTCTCACAAACTTAAATTAGACCGCATGTGACTCAAATTCTGATTTCATTCTTCTGCAGTTGACGTCTTATCTTAAATACCGTAGATAAGTGGGAACACGAAGAACATGTCCTTTTTTCAACTAAAATTTTTTTTTTTTTAATCTTACATGGTCAGGATTTATAGCTGTTATTCAGAGGAAAACTTCCAGCGCTGAGACTTCGGTACATCTGAACAAAGCAAAACGTTTTCGGTGGCAGAAAATAAACTCTCCGCCAGGGAGAAAGCTCTCAACGCTGCACTCTACTTCATTTTGCCAAGCACATGGCCCACACAGGAAGGTGAACAAGCTGTAATGAGAGGGACTCTAATGAGGACCGACGTGCTGTTACACCTCACACTGCGGCAGCTGTCCCTCGGGTGACGTGTCCCCTTATTAGAGAATGAAATGTCACAGAGCTCTGGAGGATATAAACACAGGCACTGTCGGTTTTTCTTGCTCCTCGCCCCAGTATAATCAGTGTCACTTTTCTTCACCGGTGCCTGGAATTTGTCTTAGCATCAATGACTCAGCTTATCATAAAAATAAATAAATAAACAAATAAAACCCAGTATATGTTATAGTATACAAGTGGATTATAAGTGCATTACTAAGTGACTGTTGCACTGGAGACTCCTTCCATAAAAATCTTATTGTATTAAACATCACACTATCAATGATTATACGTTTTTCTTCATCACATAACATTATAGTTAAGGGTATAGTCTAGTATAGTTTGTATAGTTAGGTTAGGGGTATAGTATAGTCCTTTTGAGAAGGCTAAGAACCCTTAATTATACAAAGGACCCCTTGAAGAAGATTCTTCCTTGAAAAGTGTATAATTACTGGTGCAGCAAAAAATTTACTCAGCGTCTAGTGTAAGTAAACGAAGACATGCGAGGATATGAAAAAGTAAGTGATGGGCAACCTTGGCAGGTAGTGTACAAGACATCTGTCTAGATATTCCTTAGTATTCATGCAGTATAACTGAATAAATGCTTTCTTTCATATGGAAATGGATAGGTACAGGATTTGTGAAGTGCATCAGTCTGACTGAGGAGAGAAACTGTATGAACCAGACATTTGCTCCACATCTTCTGTACATCATCTCATCAGTACCAAGATTATATATATGCTAATCTAGACAGAAAGCCATTTTTTGTGTCCAGCTACTTTTACTCAGCTCTGTTTGTGAAATATTTCGTGGACATCTTGTTTCCTAATGAAGAAGGGAAACTGACGGGTTCTCCTTTTAGTCAGGGGTTGAGGATTCAAATATATATTATATATATCTATCTTTCTATACAAGCAATGTCTTGAAGACAGAAAACATGATGTCTGCACTGTAGTACACGATGTATTATATGGTTGAAGTTACTAAAGATGAATGAATTACTGAATGTAATTGAGTAAGGGCAGCTTTAGTGCATCGCAGCTGTAAGTTCCTGAGCTTGGGTTACGGTCTGTGTGGAGCATTCCTACCATGTCATCCATGTGGCTTTCCTCCAGGTTTCATAACACTTGTTCCAAACACTGGGTGCAAGGCAGGAGTGCGACGTCAATCCTTTGAATGTATCGGACATACAGATTTGACACATAGGGGCAACTTAGCATTATACCCATCAGTATATTTTAGAAGGTATGAGGAGACCAGAGAACCTAGAGAAACCCCTCCTAGGCAGTAAACAGAAACCTAGACCAAGGAGTTCTGAGGCAGTAAGACTACTTGACGCACCGCCATGCCACCCACACTGTAAAATATGAACCGGGGAAGAAAAAAAAATCCTGGGAGAAAATACTGTAAATACAAGAGGAAATGATTACGATCCTTTCAGGGAAGCTGAACGTCAGCTTTTCTAAAATGCCCCCAAAAAGAAAACAAAGCCAGTAAAGCTTAGGTGTCCAACAGAAAACTGACTGAATGACAGAAAAACAAATCCGAATCCAGTAGGGAAAAAAAACAAATGGTTACGCTTTGTTGCTTAAATTGCATTTACATAATGTGAAATTTCCTATTGAGGCAATTAATTGAACCATTATTTGACAAGCAGCTGATTAAGCTTGGTCAACATTCAAAAGAATATGCCAGGGCCATTATCCACTGTTCTGACTAATTATAGAGATAAATAAAATTCATTTATTTTATTCAATTCGCTTTTCCAATTGACCAAATAATCAGACTCTTTGTTTTGTTCTCTGCCTTTTACAGAGATAGCAAGTAATTGCTAATCTGTAATAGGGACAAGAAACAAGCATGTGGCTTCTCTCGCTCCGTTACTCAATTTTTACCATTTTTTTCCCCTTTCATATTAACAAGCATTAAGTTGTTGCCATCTTCTCTCAGAAAATTGTTGCCAGAACCATTGTGGTTGGACTCGGGGAAGGGAGAGAAGGGTTTATTGAAGGAGGAAGTGAGAATAATAGCACCTGCCACAGCGACAGGAAATGTGCCATGCACCCATTATGACACAAAGAGAAGAAATACAGCTTTAATATACTCCCCTTCAATGTAATCAAATTTCCTTTAATAAAAGGAAGACGGAGCTGGGGGTATTTATGGCTGGCGCGGTGGGGGAATAAAATCACGCATCTGTGAGCCTCATGGATGTGACAGGCTGCCATGGATCTGCAGCGTGGTAGATTAGACCTTTGTAGTTTAAATACAATAAATAATTGAGCGTGAACATTAGCATTAGCATTCGTGGAAGGAGTCTCCAGCATCGGCTCTGTAATTTGACCTTTTCCAACATGGGAAAGTTTTTAGGCTGGAGAGAGGTGTATATAAGTTCTAGTATTTAAAATATATACAATGCAAAGTATACAATATAATGTATATAATGCAATATATGTGATGTACATATGCAATACCAGGACCTAACCAATTTTGCGATGTTCCACAATATAATATTTAACTATAAATGTAAAATAAATGTCTTAAGTTACAGCTGTTGCACTGTTATCCCGTAACTAACCAACTGTTGCTTGATGTTGACAAAAATTGCAGCGTGGTTCTCCAATAACCAAATAAACATGTTATTCAGAACAATATATATTTTTACATACAACTCTGTAGGAAAATGTGGCTTGTGCATACGGTCCCCTCCAAAACTATTGGAACGGCAATGCCGATTAAATTGTTTACGCTATATACCAAAGACATTCGGGTTTGAGATCATAAGATGGATATGAGACGTGTTTAGGATGTCAGCTTTTATTTCCTTGTATTTACATCTACATGTGATAAACAACATAAAACATAGAACCTTTTGTATCAGACCACTTCGTTTTAGGCAAGCAAAAGTATAGGAACAGATAACTCGAAGTAAATAACACTTAATATTTAGTTTTAAAACCCTTGCTTGCAAGAACTGCATCAAGTCTGTGACTCACAGGCATCACCAATCTATTGGTTTCTCTTTTTGTGATGCATTTTTAATGTTTTACCGCAACTTCTTTCAGTTGTTGTTTGTTTTGGGGGGGTTTCTCCCTTCAGGGAGTGAAATGTTGCTCAACTGGGTGAAGGTCTGGTCATTGACTTGGCCAGTCTAAAACCTTACCCTTGTTCCCACCCAATAAAGCCCTTTGTTGAGATGGCAGTGCATTTTCGACCGTTGTCTTGCTGCATGATGAAGTCCCTCTTGATTAATTTAGATGTATTTCTTTGGAAATTCGCAGACAGAATGTTCCTGTAAACTTCTGAGTTCATTCTGCTGCTACCATCACGAGTTCCATCATCAATAAAGATTAAATGAGTCTGTTCCAGAAGCATCCATGCAAGCCCAAGCCATGACACTACCTCCACCATGTTTCACAGATGAGCTTGTATGTTTTGGATCATGAGCAGATCCTTTCTTTCTCCACACTTTGACCTTTCCATCACTTTGGCACAGGTTCATATTGGTTCCAGAACTTTTGTGGCTCATCTCTGTATTTCTTTGCAAATTCCAATCTGGCTTTCTGATTCTTACTGCTGATGAGTGGTTCACATCTTGTGGTATGGCCTCTATAAGTCTTCTTTGAACAGTGGATTGTCATACCTACACCCCCGCCCTATGGAGGTTGTTGGTGAGGTCATTGATGACATGTTTTTGGGTTTTTCTTCCCAGCTCACACAAGGTTTGTCCTCAGCTGTTTTCCTTGGCCGGCTCATTCGATGTCTGTTGCTCAATCCACCAGTGGCTTCTTTCTTTTTAGGACATTCCAAATTGTCGTACTGTCTGTGCCCAATGTTTTTGTGCAATGCCTCCAGTTGATTTTCCTTTCTTTTTCAGCTTCAAAGTGTCTTGCTTTTCTCCCATAATCAGCTCTCTGATCTTCATGTCAGTTTATCCTTTTTTAACAACAAATGCAGTCTTCACAGGTGAAACTGAAGGCTAAAACCAAGAGTAGACGTTCAGAGCTTTTTATTTTATAAACAATCAATCTAACAGGACACACCTGGGTAAACAAGAGACACCGGTCAGTCACACGAGACAATATTTTTGCTGGGTGGTCCGATACAAAATGTTCTGTCGTTTAACACATCTACATATAAATACCAGGTAATAAAATTCTAAACTCTTCATATCTTCAGCTTTTTCTCATCTCAAACCCAAAAGCCTTCAACAGACAGCAAAAATGTTAAATCGGCCTTGCCGTGCTAATAGTTTCAGAGGCAATTCAACTTGTACTACAATCTTTACAAAATTCTATCCTTCTTACAGAAATAAATGCAGCATATTCTAAAAAAAATATGTTCAGTGTTAAGCCTTGGGAGTAAAAAATAAATAGGTAAAAATTCAGTTTTTCACTAGTATGTGGACAATAGTTGTGTCATTACATGGCCTGAGGCCATGATCATCATATAAAATGTAATATATTGGCACTGTAGACACAGCTTCCTGTCCTTTACGTTCTCCTGCTGTCTCACTAAAGCCGGTGCTGTTATTGATGGCACCACTCGCAGCATTTGTCTAAATGCTCTAAAGTGTCAGGTACTGTTATTACAGAATCGGCTGCACCCGTTTCCGCAAGACCGGGAAGGGCCGTGTGTTTCATCCTGGACGGCTCCCTCAGTCAGCCACAGATCACAGCCATCTCATCAGGTGAATTAATCCTGGCTTCCTGTCATAATATTGGATTTATGAGCTGTGATCTAATCATAACCCCTGCCCAAGGTCTCCTCTCCTCTCCTGGCTAAAATGGGACCATGAGATCGATGGGCGAGTTAAAGAAGAGGAAACAACAGGAACAATCGCAAAGACAATAAGCATCACCCAAAGTAAAAGAAGTGGTGTTGGTTTCTCCTGAAGCAGGGACAGGGAGAATTCCATGCGGTGTATAGCTCTAAACTGACCCGGAAATGTGAAAGTCCAAAAGAATGTGGAAGTCCAGGAAACGTGACTCATCCTGGCTGTCATCGCTGAATACAAATTAATTCATATTTAAGACTTTTAATAAAGCTTCAAACCAAAATAAAGCAAATGGCCTGATATAATGCACTATTATGCATCATATACACATGAGTACATAGAATTTGGGTAAAATTTGAGGAAATGTGTTACAAAGCTTTATAACTTGCAGAACATTATAGCATAGTACATAGCCTGTGTTAAAGTGAATGTTCTAAACAGGAATGTTTATGACCTTATGAACAGATTAGAATGCGTCCCATAACATGATATCATACAGTAAGTCATATACCTGTGCTTTATAAAGAGTTATGCATGTAAATATGATAATATACTCAAGCAGTTATAAGGTATCATGTATGATATATAATATGTTACAAATGTGTTTATAATGCACAGCATGCAGAAATGTGTGATGGAAAGCGGGATATATTTTTTGCTCCCATCGTTTCTATGAAATGAAGAGCGGCTGAGACGACGTCATCAGCTTGCCTTGGTGAAACCCATTAGTCATGAAACCCATTAGTCTTGGACATGGGCAACGAGGAAGCACAGGCAAAGATAAAAAAAATATAATGATGCAAATAAACCTCATGTAGATCAGTTTAGATCTTTGAAGCCCCTTGAGTAAATTCGTCCGTATCTAAACACTCACTCGACAGATTATGAGCGGATTTTATAACCAGCATGCGAACGTATTGCTTGCATAGAGGGCATTTCACAGACTAACAACTTTCATCATCAAGACAGAGAAGAGTTTCTTGCGGCTTGTCAAGCAGAGTACTTGAAGCCTGGGCTCAAGATGGGAAAACAAAACAAGATCCTCTGGGGAGATCAATGCGCCTCGGTTTGTCACATCCCAGATGGTGTGTAAGTCGTGCAGACAAAGCGTGCTCGAGAAAAGCTGTCAAAACGAATACGAATACATCTCTGAGGTCTGTGTGACAGGCAGCCGATAGCAAATAGGAACCAAGACTAGAGCATATTTAATATTACGGGAGAAGGAAATCGAGTCTGGTCCCAGCAGATATTATCCAAAGTGCAAATAAGCACGAATCAACTCTGTCGCTCATTCGCAGTTCATTACCTTGACTCGCACGAGTCACGTGACAAGACCACGGCCTGCGCTCTCATTTGCAATCTTGCTGATTTGCCATTAGGTGTCATGAGCGCCACAGAACTTCCATTTGCATACAGGCCTCACACCCCCCAATCGATGCTTTAATTATGAAATGAAACGCACTCAGGCACCGAGCAGCTCCTACGCCCATTAATTATTGAACTAAGCACATTAAAGCAGCTGAGGGACGGCCGGAAAAGATTACAATTTACCCAGAGCGATCATAAAGCAGCCACAAGCTCAGTCATTAAACCCACCAGGCTGGAGAGCAATGTTTTCGTGCTTGGTGGCTGAATAAGAGATGCATTACAGTGATTTTCTGTGATCTCTCAAATGAACGAACGATGGATCTCTGTAAGTGGGTTAGCATAGATGTTGGGGCTGATTGGGTAGTGCTCAAAGGAGTGCTACACGAGTCATTCATAGCAGCTGGCATTGACCTACATTAACGTTTATGAACATTTATTCTGGAGCGGTCACAATGTTGTTGTTTTGTTTTATGGACTGATGTACATTTGAAAACCATTATATTACCAGGGTTTTTCAGAGGGCTTAGGTGCGGTCTGATTTCCAGCAGGTGGTGATGGTTGGGTTTTTTTTTTTGTTTAGGACCATTATCCTTACCATATTTGTGAAAGAAAGCTGGCAACACTTATTATACTTATAGTCAAAAGTCTTTACATTTTATAGTATACTTATAGTCAAAAGTCTTTACATTTAACCAAATAACATGTTTGAGATTTAATGAAAATAAATGCCTTTTTACGTTCATTTAGCTAAAAGGTATGCCGCTAAAACACTTAGGTGGTGCACCTAAGCCTTTCTGTGGTCATAGATTTGGAGATCTTGGATCTTGGGAACACTGGGAGTGAGGCTGGTATAAACTCTAGATGCATTCCCACAGTCATTTGCACGTGAGGTGCAATTAAGAAAAATCCCCAATCTACCTACTGGCATGTTTTTGGGAAGAACCCGGAAGAAACCCAACGAGAGACGGAGAAAACATGCAAAATTCCGAGCAAACCTGGACCTGTGACTGAGGCGTCGGAGCTACACACTGCCCTAATTCAGAAATCATACTTTACTCAAGTACAAATTCTGTAAAATGAGATTTAAAACAATGCAGTGGACTAGCATCGTATCTAGGTTGTATTCCCACGCTCGCATCCAGTCATCCCGGGATAGGCTCTGGATCCACCACCACCCTGAGCAGGGTAAAATAGAAAGAGTACAATTAGATTTATACTTCATTTTGTGTAGTAGGGAAACTCTCAACCAAAACTTGATCTAGCTTCACTTTTTCTTATTGTTTATTCCCTAAAGCTAGTGGGGTCACCTACAATGTTCTTGGATGAATCAGAAATAAAAATACAGCGCGAGAGAGAAACTGCCGAGACCCTGAAGACTCATCTCTTTAATGTCATGCTGGTGTTCTCTGGGAGCTTGGGACTGTCTGTTTCTTTGAGCGAGAGAAATGAAAAGCAGAAGTTAAGGAATGGTGCTTGGAGATGAAGGAAAGCCATCATGCTCATGCATAAATCATACCATCTGAGGAGTAAACACTGTGGGCATCAGCCCAGAGGAGAAGAGCTCGAGCTGGAGAACCAGGAATGACAGACAGGTTCTCATCCCTGATTTCTCTCTCGGGTCAGGACTCACTGTTGTTCACTGAACTTTCAGAAGCACAAACACAAGCACTTGGTTTCTTCAGGACTGAAACAGGAGGT